>JAKTPZ010000285.1:0-32898 GCA_030579215.1 Maudiozyma pseudohumilis
GACGGCACCGCGCGCCACGCCGCGAGGCCGTGCGCGCTTGCACTGGCGCCGCCGCCCTTCACGATCGCGCTGAACAGGTCGCACGCGCCGAGCTCCATGATGTAGCCCCAGCCGCGCGCCAGCGACGTGGTCCCTGCGGCCTTGCACAGGGCGTACACGCCGATGATGTGCGCCGAGCCGCCCTCTTGGAGGTGCCGCGCAATGATGTACTCTTTGCTGCAGCGCTTGTAGTACGCGTCGGGGGACTCGTCGTTGATGAGGTTGAGTTTTTTGAACGCAAAGATGTGCGAGCGGGGTGGGAGGCGCAGGGCGCCGGGCGCTGCCACTGTGCTGGCGCTAGCCGGCACGGTGGCGGGGGCGGTGGCGGTGGCGGTGGGGCCTGGGCCTGAGCCCCTGTCAATATTACCCTCGCCGCCTAACGCCCCCTCGCCCAACGCCCCCTCGCCCGAGCCGCTGCGCGACATCGGGCTCGGGCTCGGGCTCGGGTGCTTCTGCACCGGTCTCACCCTCAGCACCTCACTCGTCCCTCCCGTTCCAATTGCGCTCCCCCTCTCGAGCCTGAACATCTCCTGCAGCAGCACCTCCTCCTGCACCATTCCCTCCGGCAAGAAGGCGTTGGGGTCCGCGATGGGCACGGGCAGCACGCGCCCGGACCCTCCCGCCGCTGTGCTGGCCGAGCTGTACGACGGCGTGTACGCGGACGCGCCGGTGTCCATGGACGCGCTCGTGCGGGGCGGCGCGCCGAAGGGGTTGTACACCATCGGTTTTGTGTCCCTGGACGGCGCCACGGCGGCCGGCAGCGTTCCGTGGAACGGGTTGTGCGAGTGCGCGCTGATGTTGTTGTGCGAGTGTTTTTCCTTGTGCTTGTGCTTGTGCGAATGCTTGTGCTTGTGTGCTTGTTTCTCCTCGGCTCTCTCCCGGGCGGCACTGGCGCTCTGGGCCTTGCGCAGCAGGCGCTGGCTGGAGCTGGAGGGGGAGACTTTGCGGCTGTGGGGGGCGTCCTCAGGGAGGGGCGTGCCCGTGCCGGAGGAGATTATCTTGCGGCCGAGTAGTTTGAGACTCATGGGCGAACGAAGCGAGCGAAGTCTTGGAGCGAAGCGACAAGACTGAGTGAGTATCACGAAGTTGTCACGAAGTTGTCGAGCGAAGCGAGACGACTGAGTGTGTTGTGTTGTGTTGTGTTGTGTTGCACTGTGCTGTGTTGTGTTGTGTTGTGTTGCACTGTGCTGTGTTGTGTTGTGCTGTGTTGCACTGTGCTGTGTTGTATTGTATTACACTGTGGTGTATTGTACTGCACTGTGGTGTATTGCACTGTTGCAATCTATTATTACACCGCTGTATTGTACTAATGCGCTATATTCCTGCGCTATTAATGCAGAACACTCGTCTACCTTGTATATCTCTTGTTGCACCGTTACACCTGCAATTAGAAGCTTGTCCCTGCTATGTACATACCTGTATTCGCTATATATACTCTGCAACTGCTGACTGGGCCGTTGTTATATACAGGTGCGGATCCCGATGCCCAGTCCTCGCCCTCTCTCCCCCTGCCGTCTCCCTTTCTCTCCCGCCCGCCGCGATAGGAAATCGCGCCCACAGCAGGCCAGCGCGGGAAAGTGTGGACGGCCGCGTCGCCTCCTCGCCGCCTCGCCTCGCCGCGTCGTCTCCTTTCGCCTGATCGCGTGGCGGCGGTGCGCTGCGCGCTGCGCTGCACTCGGGCTTGGCTCTCCGCCGGGACTGCGGGCCGTTCTCAGCGCATTGTGATGCGCGCGTTGCGCTGCGTTGCACTGCACTGCACTGTGGCATGACACGGACGTCATGCCGTAGTGCCGCGCTACACCGCGCTACACCGCGCTACACCGCGCTACACCGTTCACCCCGCAACACGTGGGCTGGGGGTTCGTCCTGGCTCCCTGGCGCCCTCCCCCTGTGCAGGGCCAGGCTAGGACACCCCATCTACAGCACCCCGTCTACAGCACCCGGGCTACGACACCCGGGCTGGCGCCCGGGGCCCTGCCCTGCCCTCTGCCCTGGGCCCTCCCCCCTAGGCCAGCGACACCCTAGAGCCGATCTCGGCCGGGGCCTCGCCGTTGTGCAGCCCTGCCTGGCGGTCGCCCCGGAAGGCACTGTACACGGCGTCCAGCTTGGCGCGCTCGTGCGGGGAGATGGACGGGCGCGTCTCTTGCAGCGCTGCGCGCAGGTCTGCCAGGGACACCACGGGCGGCGCTGCCTCCTGTCTGGCGCTGCCCTTGCTCTTCCCCCTGCCCTTGCCCTTCCCCTCCCCCCTGCCCTCCCCGCCGGCGTCACTCGCCGTGCCGTTAATGACAGTAACGCGGCCCCGCGCTAGGGAACCGGGGCCCGCGACCTCCCCAGGCTGCTCCTGCTGCAGTCTCCTGTGCACGGCCTTCAAGTACGCGTTGTAGCACACCCCTTGGAGGTCTGCGCCGCTGTACCCCTCGGTCTCCGCGGCTATTTCCATAAGCGGTATATTTTCTTCCATGGAAATAGTGCCGCCGTGGCTTTTGCCGTGGCTCTTGCCCTCGCCCTGGCTCTCGCCCCCCGCCCCGATCCTCTGCAAAATGTCCAGCCGCTCGGCCTCGTCTGGGACCCCGCAGAACACGCTCTTGTCCAGCCGGCCGGGTCTCAGCAGCGCCGGGTCGATCAGGTCCGGCCTGGACGTCGCCGCCACCACGTAGACGCCCTCCAGCGCCTCGGCTCCGTCCATCTGCGTCAGCAGCTGGTTCACCACGCGGTCGGTGACGCCCGTCGAGTCGTGCCCGCGCTTCGTGGCGACGGAGTCGAACTCGTCGAAGAAGAGGATGCACGGCTTGAGCGCCGCCGCGCGCTCGAACAGCTCCCGCACGTTCTGCTCGCTCGCGCCGATGTACTTGTTGAGGATCTCGGGGCCCTTCACGGGGATGAAGTTGAGCCCGGGGCACTCGCTCGAGATGGCCTGCGCCAGCAGCGTCTTGCCGCAGCCGGGGTAGCCGTAGATGAGCAGGCCGGAGCGCAGGCGCAGGGGCGAGTGCCGGAATATCGGCGCGTACTTGACGGGCCAGTCCAGCGTCTCGAGGAGTGTGCGTTTGGCCTCGGCAAGGGCCCCGATCGAGTGCCAGAGGACAGCGGGTTGGTCCTGTGCTTGGGAGTTCTGACCACGCAGAAACAGGGGGGTGTATGCACCGTTCACCCGGGTGAATTCTGCTGGTGTTATTGCACGGGGGGAGGATGGCGTTATTGCACTGGGGAACTCTTGCGTTATTCTCGTATTAGACCACTGTGTTGCTCTCCCCGTCATCTGCGAATACAACATTCTCTCCACGAGATTCTCCAGGTCAAGAACGGAGTAGCCCTCCGTCTCCATGCTTATGTCGTTTGTCGTGAGTTTCCGTGACAGGTGGATGTCGCGGTTTTCAATCATGGCATCCAGCAGCAGTAGACGTTCGCTCTTGGACGGTGGTTTCAGCGACCACTTCTTGCTCACAAAGTGCTTGCTGTACAGGTGGGTGTTGAGCAGATCCCCGCGCGTGGTGCACATGACTACTTTGACACAGTCGGATTGGCGCGACACGAGTTTGCTGATCTGCTCAATAAGCAGCAAGGTCAGTTTGTTAGATAGACTGGCACCCGTGCTGGCGTTGGTGCCCGCACCCTCGTCCTGGCCGGGCGCTCCGCCGGCTTTGCCAAAGACAAACTCGCAATTGTCAAAGAGGATGACACTCGGTTGGTACCAGTACGAAAGGCTCGCGAGTGTGTCCGTGATGAACCGCTTCATCTTGTCGTACTGGAGCGCATCGGGAAGCGACTCGCAGTCAAAGTAGCGCACGTTCAGTGCAGTGGTGCTGCGTAACGTGTCGCACAGCTGGGTCAGGAGTCGCGTTTTGCCCACACCCAATGGACCCTCAATGAGACACGCGGGACTCGCGGTGAGAGGCAGGCACAGGTGCCCAACGATCTCTTGAAGTGTGTTGTTCACGCAGACGTATGGGGATGCGGGATGGGTGGCGCGCGTATTGGTACTCGCGCGAGGGATGGACGCGTTGAATTTGTGTGTGTGTTGGGTAGCGGTGGTGGAGTCGAGGTCTTTGAGGTCTAGGAAGGGGATATGCGTACCGTCATCGCCATCTATGAGTTCCACTATACACTCTTGCTCCTGGAAAAGTTGGTGGTTAGTTAGGATGTCGGCGTTTGGTAATGTACTCGCCTTAGGTGGTGTCCCCGTTTTCGAACGCATCTTCCCATTTGGTGGTGCCTCCCCATTTGATAGTTTGTGTGCTGGGGTTAATGTCTCTGTGAGAGGTGACTTGGTTTTGTGTGCTGGGGCTAATGTCTCTGTGAGAGGTGACTTGGTTTTGTGTGCGGGGGCTAATGTCTCTGTGAGAGGTGACTTGGTTTTGTCTGCTGGGGCTAATGTCTCTGTGAGAGGTAACTTGCTTTTGTGGGCCTCCTCGTCTCTCCCACGATGGTGCCATAAAACCTTGATGTTTTGCGAATGTGCGATGTTGAGTGAGGCGACGAACTCTACTTTAATCTTGGCCCCATTGTTCGGTATATCGTCGTAATTGGTGAAGAGTGAGTTTTTGACGCTACGGCTGAGAAAGACGCTGCCGGAAGGAACAGCTTGTAATGATTCAGAGATAGGTAAGACATGCACAGCAAGTTGGCGTGCAAACGTCATTGGTTTTGTCTTTCCTGATTTGCCTGGGCTGCCCATTTCCTTTCCAGACTTGCCTGGGCCGCTCATGTCTTTTACTATTTTCCCCAGACTACCCTTCTCCTTCTCAATCTTGTTCTCTACAACAGAAATAAATGCATACGGATATGAGATCTCGTCTTGTCTCATCCATATACACATTGAGAACTTCTCGGTGGCATCCACGTCCCAGCATAGCTCCCTCTTGATCGCAACAACATTTTCCACACCGCTCGACTGTTTCTCCTTAGTTCTTACCTTATTTTCCATAGGTTCTACAATAATCAATGAACCGTCTCCTAGAACACCAGCTCCAAGGCTCTCTGGGACCATTTTCTCCACGCTGAATCGGCAAACACTGCTCCCGACATAGCACACAATCACCCCACCCTTGTGGACAATCTTGGTTTGGTTGAGTATTTCTCCTTGCAGAAAGGCGCTGTTTTGCTCAGCAATCTCCCAATCGTCACTACTGAGTGGCTTGACGTAAACCTCGGTTGCTACGGACGCCAGCGGATCGAACTGTTCCACCTCGCAACTAACAAATTGGCCGGGGGTGTATTTCATAGATCTGCCCAATACAGGGTTTATATCTATTGTGTCGTGGCTGTGTGAGGTAAATCCGTCCCAAGAAACATACCATTTGTTGTCTAATCTGAACCGGAATCGTTGTATTTCAGTGTTGCTGCTGTATATAGAATCGGCTAGCGTCTCGGGAATCCTTATAAAATTCCCATTTATTTCATTGTTGAACTGGAGCTGACAAGAGGCTGTCTGCTTGCTTAATGTCATATTCACGTCGTCAATTTTTGTCCCTTTGTGGTAAAATGTATCGTGTTTGTCCTGTACTCCAAGATGCACCTTGTTAATATACTGACTCTTTGGAGGAAGCGCCGCATTTATTTTTTTTATAGCCGATCCCCAATCCACAGGAGACACGAGAAGTGGCATAAGATTTTGGAGAATATAGCATTTAGAACAGGGCTTAACACATCTCCAGCAGAGCGTTATACGCATCATACACCGCATACATATACACATATATTCTCAGATGGGTATCAGGTTCATTCTCTGCTTCAATAAGCAAGGCATTGTTAGACTCGTCAGATGGTTCGCGTCTGATGACAGCACAACGGAGCCACAGGAGGAGATATCACAGATCTACAGGTTGATATCAAGCAGGGACCATAAGCACCAGTGCAACTTTTTCGAATTATCCGATACTACAAAATTGGTTTATAAGCGATATGCCGGGTTATATTTTGTGATTGGAATAGACATCACGGACGAGGAGCCGATATACTTATCACACATCCATCTGTTTGTAGAGGTATTGGATGCCTTCTTTGGTAATGTTTGTGAACTGGACATCGTTTTCAATTTCTACAAGGCATACATGGTAATGGACGAAATGTTTCTGGGAGGAGAGATACAAGAAGTGTCAAAGGATGTCCTGTTGGAGAGGTTGAGTACTATGGATAGATTAGAATAGGCCAAGGGTGATAGATATCTCGGGGCGGTGCTGTTCTTGGCAGCTATGAGTGCAGGATACTCAAGCGAACAGACCTACGGAAAGGACCGATGGTCTAAACCGGATTTACGATATTAGGACCATACGTTTTTGGTCAGGCTAAAGACTCGGATTGCAGAAACAACGATAGTATCATTCTTGTGCGATCGACTAGGTGCTGTCCAGTTTAATGCTAGTGTGTATGACCAGAGTTAGTCGAGTTTTACGTTACCAAAACTATTTTATCTTATATAAATATAATTCAATCATTCTTAATAGAGGTCCAATTTAGATTAAGCACAAGATATAGTAAAAGGTTCAGTAATTCTGTGATTATAAAAGAACCTGAGGGAGACGATTCTGCTAGAACTGTGGTGTTTGCAATATTCTAATCTCTAAAAAACGTCCCAAATGTAAATTAGTATAACTATTAGGATTTCAAAATCTCCAAACTCTCTCCACAGCTGGAACTTGGGTACCATATTTTCATTGAAGGCCTATTATATATTTTATTTTTTATATTTGATGGCAAATTTGAACTGTTAGTAAATACACAAAAGATATCAAGGAAACAATATAAGTGTATGAACGTCTTTCCTGACGTCACCAATTGACTTCAATCATCTTTATAAATACCCTTTTCTAATAACACAGATGTTTTTTATGCACTGGGTTTTTAAATATTTTAAAAGTGTAACTGTGTCACAATACAGAGCAACAATATCATTTTCGAAATTTATAATTGCCAAATTCTATTATATTCAGAAATATATCTTTTCTCAAATTTTTCATCAAAAGTACCTCTAGGTGGCCAAGTTGGTTTAAGGCGCAAGACTGTAATTTAATACGAAATCTTGATATCGGGCGTTCGAATCGCCCCCTGGAGACTTTTTTTTGGATCAACTGTGTCACTGTCGTGCCACGATTTTTTTTTTATGTCAGTCTCGAAAGTATGTTGAAACCGTTTCAATCATCATTAATCCTTGGTCGATAGTATTGTCTTCCTTAGGGTGAATCCCAAACTGTCCAGATTTATACCGGAAAATCATGAAAGCCGAATTTTCCCACAAAGCATACACCTAGAAGATATTATTCATGGTGACGCGACACCAGAAATAAAGAACAATTATACTTCACTCTAAATTGAACCAGAACTACTAGGTAATTGGTGATATTACTTAAATAAACAGATTTAAACTATTAGGTTGTATGTAGGTTCCTGTCTTCACTTCCTATTTCCTATATATCCTCGCCGATATAAATGAGAAAAGGCGCGCCATTTCGTCCTGCAGTAGCAAAGCCAGTCACTTAAAGATATAGTGGACAGATACCACGATCTGTTATCGCGGTTCTGCTTGTGTGTTTCATAGCCGGTTATATCATTGTTGTAATAGAAAATAAGCACGTCTGTTCCATTGGATAGAAAATAAGCACGTCTGTTCTATTGGATAGAGAACAAGGTCGTCTACCTCAGTTCTAGAGACTCGGCTGCTCGCCCCAAAACATTCTCTGTTATATGTGTGACAGCGCATTTAATATTGCATCTGTTGGTCTGGCACGTATATCTGCTGTTGGTGCAAGTTCATCATTTCTATTTCTTCATTCGTTAGGTCGTAGAGACTGTACTGTGGAGCTGCAGTCTGCTGTATCGCCGCTCTGTTGTAATCTGTTATTGGGTTGTTGTTTAGCAGATTATTATCCTTGTTGTAATGCATTGGTATATTTGTAGTGGATGACGATGGTGATGGTGATATCGACTGTGCAAGTGTGTTTTGATTTAGTGTTTCGTTATTTTGTTGTTGGTAGTTGTCGTAGTATCCCATGACCATGTATTCCTCGGCCTCGGAGTATATATCGTTATCCCCAAACGTCTGTTGTTGCATTTGCTGTTGCAAACGCTGCTGATACAGTGCTTGCAGACTCGCCGGCGAGACAGCTGGTGTAACTGCATCCTGTTGAAAACTTTGCGAGGGTGCCTGGTGCTGCATATATATGTCCCCAGTTACCGGCTCGCCGCCACTATTTTGCACCGCCGAGAGCACAGGAGATATAGGCATAGCAGCACTGTTGGCCCCATCGCATCTAATCCTCTTCCGCGGCACCTCTGGAAAGGGAGTTTCGATTTCAAAGTGCGAATTCCCGCGCTTAACCCTCTGCTCTTGGAATACCTGAGACATTGTAATATTTCAAAAAAAAAAATAAGGAAAAAATGGGTCGAAACACCTTGCAGAATTAATACCTGGGTATACTTTTTTTTTCCTTTACCTAGCACTGAGAAGACGCTTGTTTTCCCTCTTTAACCTGTTCGAACCGAGTACTGTTCAAACTAGTCACTGTTGCCTTTATAACCGCGAAGAACGCAAAACAAAAAAAAAATATCTACTCAAAAGTAAAGACCTGTCTGCGCAATAAAAAAAAACTGATAGTACCAACTAATCAAACCACAGGAGTTAAGTAGCCTATATCGAAATGAGGGGTGTCCACTAATAGTCACTTGAATATGCTATCCACTTATTAAATTTTTTAGACCTTTTCTCAAGAACTGTGTTTCACCGAATAATATCGATGTGGTGAAAAGTGCAAAGAGCAAGACAAGAGGAAAGCGGCCCGCTCAAGCAGCTACCCGAGAACCGCGAAAATACGCCCTGCGGACCGCAGCGCCGGACGCGTCGCGTGACTAGATATACAGATATTTTTTTTTTTGCTCTTCTGCTCCCCGAAGGCCCTTTCCTTTTCCCTTCGGTGTGGTGCACGGATGTGGAAGTCGGGCTGACCTCTGTCTGGGGCTTCTGAGTGTTACCCTGATTTATATCACGTGTGAAATATTTCTCCAGAGTGTTACCCTCACATCAGTCACGTGTGAATAGGTTACCCTCATATTAGGGTTTAGATGTGTCAACCCGTGCACCGCACTATAGTGTGTTAGGGCTTCCCCCTTTGTCCCAATGCGGACATCTCCACAGACACTCCCGTAGATCCCTGTTTCGGAGAGGGGCTACATAATGTTCTGCGGTCCCGTCTGTGCACATGCTCGCGCACTGTTTGTTATTGTTTGGTATTGTTTGTTTGTTGATGTCAGTGCTGCAGCGATGAGGGAAGGGGAGGGTATCGCCATGCACCCTCAACTGCTGTCTGGGACGTCCTTCTGGCCCTCCTTCCCCTCCCTCTTCCTCTTCCTCTCCCCCCCACTGGACAGGCAGGTCGTTATTATTGTTATTGGTGTTTTTCTGGGGGGGCGGATGGAGATGCTGCCAGTGTGCTCAGACTGCCTTGCAGACCGGCGAGGTTTGTCTCAGCAGTCCCCAGACACCGACGTAATGACAACCCGTGGCTGACGACTAGGACAAGAGAACAAGAGAACAAGAGGGCAAGCGGGCAACAGGGATACAGGGATTCCGACTGCCGGTCGGATAGGTCGGTGCATCGGTTAGGCGAGGGCTTCCCTGAGAATTGAATCCTTGCAGACTACGTAGTTGTTGTTTTGTGCTAACCCTCACTTGTCCTTTGACTATGCTATTATTCATGTCTATGGATGGTCCTGTGCATTCTATTATCCTTGGCCATGGGTGGTCCTGTCTCATTTTTTTTTTCCTTTTGTTTCTTTCTTTGTTCCTTGTTAAAGTCTGCTCATTCCCCCCCCCCCTTCTCGTATCATTCTTTCCCTTTTGAGCAATTGAGCTATAGTTATATAACACAAACATACCCAAGTCAGCCCGTCAAGTATCTATATATCTCGATATTCAAGACAAGCACAACTACATCCTTTGCCATTATATAAGCTGAACAGACTCTTTTTTTTGCCTTTCTTCATCGTTTTATTGCTACGCAAGAAAGCAACAATCACACTTACGCATTAATACGCTTTTTAACATGGCCAAATTCTCAACCAGGCTTATAATAAAGCTGGTAACACTCCTCTTTTTCGCAGGTAATGTACTGCTCCTGATTCTTACAATTATATCTGGGTCCACACAGCACTACCCTGTCAACCGATTCTATTGGATCGAGGCAGACACTGAAGGTATCCCCAACGCTTCCTCGGTCACAAGATGGACATTTTGGGGTGCATGTGACAACATTGACGACCGTACTGTCTGCTCTAACAACCTGGCGGCAGCGTATCCTATCTCTCCGGTGGACAACTTCCACACCACCACGAACGTTCCACACAAGTTCATTTCTAATAGAGATGCATTCTACTACCTGTCCCGGTTCAGTTTCTGTTTCTATTGGATTGCCCTAGCATTCATCGGTATCTCCTTCATTTTATTCGTACTTTCTTGGTGTTCCGAGGTGATAATGCAAGTGATATTCATCCTGATGGCATTCGGTTGCACATTCAACGTTTGCGCAGTGATCCTGCAGACAGCGGCAACAGCAATGGCCAAGCGTGCGTTCAAGAACAGCGACCGTAAGGCCACTATCGGTGCCGCGTTGATGGGTATCGGCTGGGCCAGTGTTGTTGTGTCCATCTGGGAATTTGTCGCTCTGGCCGTCTGGTTCACAACTGACAAGATCAGAGACCATTATGGCAACAACTCGCAGACCCTCAATGAAAAGCGCCACAACAACTTCTTCCACAGAGATAACGAACCACTAGACATGCAACAGCAGGGAAGTGTTATCCCAGGAGACACATACAGTCCTCAACCCAACGTCACTAGCAACACGGCCACCATGGTGAACCCAGGCGCCTACACAGCAGCTGACGGTGCTAACACCTCATTGCCAATTGTGCAGGAACCTCTGATGGTTCCTCCTGTGGCTGCTGCACCACCTCCAGAGACAAATGCCCACAGGGGTATAAACTTCTTCCATATTAGAAGGACACAGAAGCAGAACCCAGATGACGTGTCGGTCTAGAGCTGGTCGCTTCGAACTGGGGCACTTCTGATCGTGCCTCGTATTACTAATATCCATCCACTCACTTAATTATCTTAATCCGAAATTCGAACTTTCCACAATACCCAACCACCTCACTTTACTTTCATTTCTGCTGTATCTTTATACCCTAATCTGGCAAGGACATCCTCACATCAAATCAATCGCTTATTAAATGTGTCAATGTTCGATAATGAAAGAAAGAGAGAGAAAACAATATACTATAATCTATATATGCAATATGTATTATTATTCTCTTGCGATAACTAAAAAAAAAATTAAAAAAAAAAAGGAGAGGTCCAAAGGTACATAAGTAAACCATGGACACCTCCTAGATGTGTATGCTTGGGGTGCTAAAGTTGGTGAATGTGGGTTAGCAAGTAACCGTATTAATGGGTAGATATGACAAATGTATTGTCCGCATGCAGTAAGAGAGAAAAGGGGAGAAAAAAGGGAAGGATGCAGTGACGTCTCTTAGCAATACGCAGCTGTCAGTCCTCTGGTCCATGCGTAGGAACCTAGTGTGATGACAATAAGGATATATGAGAGTCCGATTGTTGCACTGTAATATATCATGGTTCTGCCGAGTGGGAGCAAGTATGCCTCGTTTGAAAAAGTACTCATCGTACTCAAACTACCGCAGAAACCGCCCATTAGTGCTGTGACAACTCTGCAGGCGTTCTTTGTATGGATGATTGGCAGAGGATCGTGATAGTCCTTGCGGCCACGTAAAACAAGGGTAAAGATAGCAGATAGCAGCGTGGCGCAGACATTACAGATGAACGTGCCAAAGTAAAACTTCTTGCTTATCGGGTTAACATACTTGGAGATGTATAATCTGCAGTATGCTCCGAAAATACCAAATAACGGTGGCAGCGTCCACTTAGCTCTTGAAAAGTTGCCGTAGTACGCTGCAAGAATAACAATCAGGATGATGTAGGGGATAGCAGAAAGGATAAGAACATAGTATACCCACTTCAGTATCTTGTCGACCATGGGGTGGGGCTTTGTGCGCACAACCTTGTTCTCCTCCTCATCGAAACCCTCGTCTTCAACTGCTGCGTACTTAATGACAATCTCGGTTCCGAGGAACCTGCCAAATATCAGACCGCACATAGATACCGAGATGTCGATAATCACCACAGACAGCCACTCCATGATACCATATGCCCTGTTGGGCAACTTGGTGTGGTGTTTCAAGTTGGAATTCGTCAAGTTGGACGAGTACTCGAACACTTCGATCATAAACGTTGAAAACGACGAAAACGACCCGCACAAGCCCGTTGTGAGCGCTGCAAACAGGTTAGGATAGTCCGAGAACCACCCCGACGTAGCATTCAGCGACTGCAACAGACCCATCAGGATACAACCAGCACAGTTACTCCAGAGCACCGTACCCGCCGAAACATACGACGGCGAATACGTTGACAGCGCAGTGACGGCCTCTCGACCGTAGTTGCCGAGGAAGATGCAGGATATCATCGCCAGGTGGAAATGAAAAAACTTCTTGCTCTCCTGACCAAATATAAAATCCGGCTTCATGGCAATGTATGTGTGTGTGTGTTTGTGTGTATATAGGTGTGTGAGTGTGTATATATGTCTAGTACTTAGCGCTGACGCTGTACCTGAATCTCGATGTGCCCGCCTGCTTTGTCTCTTATATAATCGAGGATCGCAGTGTTTATTTTCCTGCGTCTCGCGATGCGGCGAGTCATCAAAGAGGTGGGGCCTGGCCTTTGCAAGAGTAGAAATACGCTGCTTACAATAGGACGATGCAGTACCTTATAATAGCGCAAAAGCACCGCCTTATAATAGTGCAAAAGCACCGCCTTATAATAGCCTTGTCATGTTCCGTGGTTTACAATGGATTGTGGTTGTGCTGAGCTTTCGCGCCGGGAAGTAGTCATTATGTCTCTGTATACGAATATTGTATATCGGGGATGGCACCCATCGCTATTCCGGGCGGTGCTATTCACTTATCCTGTGTTGTGGATATGTGGGAAGCGTGTGCTTATTGTATAGTAGCTTGTACGCTATCTCGGAAATAATGTGACACTATATATCTACTTTAGGTAGCATCCCCTTACATATCCTGAAACGCGCCCACTTACATATCCTGAAACGCGCCCACTTACATACCCTGAAACGCGCCCACTTACATATCCTGAAACGCGTCCACTTGCCCAACTGCATTGGGCCTGTCCAAATGCCACCTTCATATTGATAAACGAACCCAACGTCTATCTGTCCCAAAGGAGACAGGTTAGCTGGAGTTGCGCGCTTTTCTCTTTAAAGGGCCGACCAGTGGCGGGTCGCACGTGAGTGACACATCGAGATGTATGGGTGCTGTGTCATTTGGCGTACAGCAAAAGTGTACACAAGACATTGTGTATACAGCAAAGGTGTACATAAGACATTGTGTATACCGTTGGTATAGCCTGGATCAGTAAAGGAGGCGCAGCTCCAAGATGACACATTCGCAAACAGAGTGAATCACGGCGAATCTTGGCAGGTGACTGGCGCCGGCGCTTGCGGCAACGCCGATTCTCGGGGTATACCCAGGGTATTGCCGATTCTCGGTCTAGCAACAACGCTGTAGCACAGAGAGATAATAGAGGAGATGAGTGCCTGCCCCTACGCCAATTCACACAAAACGACCCTTCCAAGTACAAACCACGCCGGCACACAACCGGCCCGACAAGTCGGCCCGGTCACTACCACTGCGCAGCTTACCACTACACTCTTGCAACACACCTGGACCGTCTGGACCGCCTGGAAATGCCCAGAGCACAACCCCCTACAGCATCTCCCGTAGAAACACCTACATAAACACCTACATAACCTGTCTGGTGCTACAGATGCACCCCGCAGTTGCGTGCCAACGGGGACCGAGCCCTAACCCAACCCCCCTCCAAGAAATATCGTAGACCAAGGACACACCGCTGCTCTAACCAAAGGTGGGGCCAGGACAGTGGGGAGTGTAGGAACGGGGAAGAAGACCCACCTCCCTTCCCCTCCCAGGTCTGCCTGGACCTTCCTCCCAGATACGTGTGCAGTTCGTTATAAACAGCCCCTCTGTAGGAGACGCCAGTAAACCGGCCCGCTGTTATGCGGCCCGGCAGCGCGGGCGACAGTCGCCCGGCCAGCGAAAAAAGACGCGACAGACAAAGGGCAGACAAAGGGCAGAAACAGGACAGAAACAGGAAAAAGTCCAGATCAGACAAGAGTGCAGGGTTGTCGCTGTAGTAGCCGGGTGCTGGACTATTATATTAAGCTGCAGTTGGCCGACTTTTGGGCTGGTCTGGACACCGCACCCCTCTTGTCTTGGTTAACGGTTGTCGCCTAGAGCTCTCTGAGGACAAACGATTTAGTTCTGTTCTGTATTTGTTTTATTTTGGTAATTGTGTTTGCACTCGCACTGTTGTGCTCCGGTTGTCACTATTTTTTTTTTGTTTTTTGTTTTGCGATAGATATAGTATAACTGCACTGTATTGAATTACATTACATTATTTTAATTATAAAAATTTTGTCATACGATCCAATTTGGCAGGTCACACTCAACTGTCGATTTTGGGAGACCATCGATTATCTGTTTTTTCTGCTTTACTGTCGTCGTCGCTGTTGTTGTCTCTTTTTTCACATTCACATATTGCAAACGCTTATATAACAACCAGCTTTGATAATCGTTGAAAAAAAAAAAGAAAGAAAATAAACACATACATCATCCTAAAAAGCGCACATACACACCATATCACAATCACACATGGACTATAACAAGAGATCTTCTGTGTCGACAGTGCCGAATTCTGCTCCTCTGCGTGTTGGTTTCATTGGCCTGTCTCACCAGAAGGGCTGGGCAGTCAAGACACACTACCCCGCGATCCTGCAGCTGTCTTCTCAGTACCAGATAACGGCGCTGTACAACCCACAGCAAGAGGTGGCACTCGAGACCATCAAGGCGTTGAAGTTGACAAATGCCGTGGCTTTCCCCACGCTGGAATCGTTTGGGTGTAACGCCATGGTTGACATGATCGTTATATCGATCCAAACGACGTATCACTACTCGGTCATACTGCCCCTGCTCGAGTACTCCAAGAGTAACCCAAACCTGAAATACCTGTTTCTGGAGTGGGCAATGGCGTGCAACCTCGACCAGGCTGAGCAGATATACAAGGCTGCGGCAGCCCGCGGCTTGCAGACGATCGTGTCGCTGCAAGGACGTAAATCGCCATACATTCTGCGAGCCAAGGAGTTGATCTCGCAGGGCCATATCGGGAACATAAACTCGGTAGAATTGACAGGGAATGGTGGATGGTACGGGTATGACAGGCCGCAAAAGTCACCAAACTACATATACGAGATGGGCAACGGTAACGATCTGGTGACGAATACGTTCGGCCACACTATTGATTTGCTGCAATATATGACTGGCTCGTATTTCAGCAAAATCAACAGTATGGTGTTCAACAACATCCCAGAGCAAGATGTCGTGGATGAACATGGCCAGCGCACAGGACAGAAGGTGAAAAAGAGTGTCCCAGATCACTTGCTCTTCCAAGGAACGTTGATGAAGGGGAATGTACCCGTATCGTGTAGCATAAAGGGTGGGAAACCCACAAAGAAGTTTACAAAGAACCTGGTCATCGATATTCACGGGACCAAGGGTGATATAAAACTGGAGGGAGATGCAGGGTTTGCCGAGATATCGAACCTGGTGCTGTACTACAGCGGTACGCGAGCAAACGATATACCTGTGGCAAACTCAAATAATGGCGCTCCGCTTAAAAATGACATGAGCATGTACGATGCTGGAAAGGAGATCATGGAAGTATACCACTTGACAAACTACAACGCAGTCCTCGGGAACATGTTTCGTCTGTATGAGAGTATAGCCGATTTCCACTACAACACAAAAAAGATTCCCAGCCTCCCCTCTCAGTTTCTATTGCAGAGTTTTGAATTTGAGGGATTCCCCACGTTTATGGATGCGCTGATAGTACAGAGATTGGTCGACAGTGTCTACCAAAGCCATCTCCTGGGTTCCACCCTGGATGTAACGAGTATATCGCAGTTTCCTGCGTTCAACCCCATGGCCCAGATGACCAACCAGTAATGATAACAAGTAATTAAAGCGCACAATAACCAATAATGATAATAAGCGCACATCCCCGCATATAATAATAATAAACGTGTAGACACATATATAGTAATAATAGACGAAAGGGCCAATGCCTACCCACTGACACGAATAAATGTTATTTCTGCAGATACATATGTATGCTCGTGTGATTGTAATATTTATAGATTATCTATTCTTACCTGGTTTAAAGCCTTGGTGATGTCCTGTGGCACCATCTTGTTCTTACCCGAAGCCACAGACGTGCATATCAATGTTCTTTCTAACGTAGGCATATCAAAATATGTCTCACACAGATCTCCATCGATGACGTTGCGAACTGGCGCATAGTATCCTCTGTATGCATTGTGATCTCTACCAATGAGTGTGTAACTCCCCTCGATGCGCTGTTGTTTTGCCCTGTTTTCCTTCAGAAGCAGCAGATTGTCATCATTATCAATCGTAGTATCATCGCTGGCCAGAAATTCATTTACAGAACTCTCGAGCTGCTCGATCCCGCTTTCGATCCCACGTAGAAGTTTAACTTCGTTGTTGGAAAGAATAGGGATCAACACTCCGATACCTCCTTGTAACCCAGTGTAGACAATGCAATTTCTCCCTGAGCGTTGAACATTGCGCAGCACTTCTATACTTGTAACAATATCGTTAACGTAGAAGTGGTTCAGGACGCTTAATCTAAATGGTGTCTCCATCAAGTTCGCACCGAGTCTTCTATCCTCTCTTCCCTGGGTCAACTGTTTCAAATCGTCTGTCTGCGCAGGCAGTGGCAGTCTCATGCTCCAAATGTTACCCACACGATCACCACCACATACAGTCCAGGCATCGAGGAACTTTAATGCGGTGACGTGTCTCCGGGTTATATCGCTGGCCACAGGAACGAACTCACCCTTGTCATTATCGTAGTGATATACTACCACACTCTCGTGTATATCACCGACTGCGGCACGTTTATCCTCCCAAGTCGCTAGAGCAGTAGCACGTTTAGCTGAGAGAACCATGGCACTAACCGACCTGCGGAGCAATTGTTTCTTGCCCAGACTGTAAAGTACGAGATTCTTCTCTAGTGGTACCAACAGCATCCCACGAAACTGGTGCAGTGCAGAGACCGTAGAACCGCACTCGGTTGAGTGCAGTTGCTTAATGGTGTACGACATACCGTCCTTGGGCAGTGATAGTGAGAATGTACGCAGAGTATGGTCGCTTGTGGCGAGCACTAAGTGGTGCGTTGAGCTTGGAGTCTGTGAAAAGGCTACAGTCACAGCAGCAGAGCATTTCACTCCTACAACATCCAAGAAACGGTGGGAGTCCGATCCGTTAAGGGGAGAACCTTGGGAATCTACGACACATATGCGACATCCTTGTGATTTACCAATACGATTGTCTACAACAACAGTGAAATCACCTAGTGGCAACATACACTTGTTCTGGAAATCAGGTACTGCAACAAATTCATCGTCGTCGTCATCATCCTCTTCATCACTCTCATCGTCATCACCGTTGCCACCGTTACTATCATTCTCATCTCTTTTGTTGTCTGCAGCTTCGCGTTGTTCCAGTTCCGTCTCGCTCACGCTAAACCAATTAGCCGCCGAAGGAAAGTTTCCAAACCGGCCAACCACCAGCTGACCGCTTCTAGACAACGCCACACATCCATTACGCGGAATAGAGCCCGTGGATACCTCCGCCACACAGGGCAAGGCACCGACTCCCTCTGGAAGGGAAACCTGGCGGAGGTACTCCCGCCCAGCCTGGACATACCGCACCCAGGTCTCCTCGCTGTGCGCTACAATACACGGAGCGGCCATTCCAGGCAGACTCTCGCCATCATCCTCGTCCCCGCTATCGCTGTCGCTATCGTCACTATCGTCTCCCTCTGCATCGTTGCCGCCCCTGCCTAACTGCACGCTGGCAATTAGGCTGAGCGACACTGGTTTCCCGCCTAGGTACCTATTAGCCACGTCGACCAGTGCAGGGCTTCCTCCAGTCTCGTCTACACTGAGTCTGGCGTATACACCGTTACGCAGTCCGCAGTGCACCTCCCCAGGCAGACACACCATGCTCACTGCGACATCGCCTAGTCTCTGGAACGATGCCACCTCCAGGAAGTCGTCTGATGTTTCACGCAGGGAGACGGTGCTCACCAGCTTGTCCCTGGTGGCTACACACAGGTACGTAGCCGCTGAGGCTAAACCTGATGCAGACACTGCCCCGCTGCTGGCACCACCACGGGCCCCCATTGCCAGGGCCTCTATCTCACTGTCCATGGACAAACGGGTCCCAGCCTCCAGCAGCACCCCATCGTCTCCGCCCGAGACAAAGTACACAACAGTGTCGTTAGACAGAGCAACCGCCAGCTGGGTCCGCGTGGCCGCCGCAACGACCAGTGTAACTCCAGCGGGGGGCAGCCACTGGGAAACCTGGGTGTACGGGGCAGAGCCGCCCACCTGTGTGACGCGGCTCGGGGACACGCGCACGAGTGTGTCGCCAGCCATAGAGGCGGCTAGCAGCGTGGTCTCCCCACCGGCCCCGGTAGCGAACGGCCCTGGTTTCAGCTCAATGATGGCGTCGTCCTGCATGGAGAGGGTGACGGTGTTCTGTCTAAACGCCAGGACGAGCAAAGAATGGTGGGCATCCCCCAGGCGGGCACGCAGTGCCCAGACCCGCTGCGGTCCGGCGGGCAGTGGAGACGCCACCAAGGAGGTGAATTGTGCTGTCGCCTGGAGCGAGCGGATTGCCGAGCCTGCAGAAGGGGTCGAAGCCGGGCAGTGCACGGTGTATCCTGCTCCATTGGAGAGGAATCGCGCTGAGCAAAGGGGGTTCAGAGTGGCGATGGTGGAGACACGCGCGAGGTTCGTTAGCCGCTGGCGGGGTAACGTCGCTGGGACCGTTTGGTCTACCGCAAGTTCTGTGCTGCCCAGGGACTCAAACTGCAGCAGCTGGACGTCTCCTGTGTCCGGCACGGCCAACAGGTGTCCTGAGGGCAGGATGTGCAGCCTAGTGCAGGCGGGGAGTCTGTCGAAGTGGGAGAGCCCCGCCGGAAGGATTCCGCGGCTGTCTGGAAGGCTCCCTACTGCGAGTTTGAACAGGTGGCCTCCACTAGTCTGGAGGAGCGTTAGGCGTGGGGTCGCACTACCGCTGACGATGCTGCGACACTGGGGGTCCCGGGGCAGCGGGATGTCCAGTGTGTATTCCTGCTGCATGTCTGTCACAACGATGTGACCTGGGAAGCAGACAGCCACCCTTGGGTTGTCTATTCCATCCCCCCTGGGCAGAGCTAGGAGGAATGAGGCCTCGCTATGGAAGTGGTGGGCGTGGCTGCGCACCACGGTGTTGAGGTTAGGCTCGAGGGTATAGAATGCAAGGGTAGTTCCACCTGTCTGTCCCCCCTCTAGCGAAACTTCCAAGGTGGCAAATGTGGGGTAAGTTGTGTCCAGGCAGGCAGTGAGTGCGAGCGTTAGGCAGGGGTCCCGCGGCGCCTCAATGGGGGAGCCCAGCGTGTGATTGGTGTTGCTGGGGCCATTACCCAGCCCACCGCCTATTCCTCCTCCAGGCCGGTACATGCAAGCAGCCGTCTGCACTGCGGCGATGAATACCGCCGTTCCCGTCTGGTCAGCGGCCACGAACTGTTGGGGTATGCTCCTGCGCACCCCACTGCGGCCTACTGGCTCGGCGGCTACTGTCACAAGCTGTCTGGACAGTTCGCTGTACTGCAGCAACGTAGGGTTCCCGCTGTCCGTGAGCAGCACGATGCAGTCTGTCGTCTCGGAGGATCCGGGGCTGCGTGCGGCGGGCAGGGTGCACATGCCCGTGATGGTTCCCTGGACTTGCAACGCCTCAGTCAGTGGCTGGAGAACTCCCTCACTGGCCTCGTAGAGTCGCACATGTGTTTCGGTCGCCAGGGCTACCTGGGTGCGGTTGTTAGTGGGACCAGGGACGTACCTGCCTACAGTGCTGTGGCTGTAGTTCTGGGCAGAACGGAGTGTTAGGTGGTAGAGGTGCGGTTCGGTATCTCGCACAGTAGTCATTGTCCTGTCTGTGTGTGTGATTGCGTGTGTGTGCGTGTGTGAGAGAGAGAGTGTGTGTGTGTACACTACGTGTATGCTTGTGCGTATGAGCCTAATTGGGGTAATGGCGTTAGGGGACAGCCGCCCAGCCTGGAAGGGAGGAAGGGAACAGGTGGGAGGAGCCCTTTCCTTTCACGGGTCGGCGCGTTCGGGGTGGGAAAATTTTCCGGCCGAACCGCCAGGGAGAGTCGGAGCAAACTTGGTCAGGCCGAGGGCGTCTGCCGTCCCAAACGACCGTTCGACCCTTTATTACAGTTTAGCTCTTATGTATAGGGTGTTGGGGCTGCGAAGAGGAAGGGTGTGTTTAGAAATAAATGTGAGTTTGGTTCAACTGATATTGTGTATTGGTACAGTAGATATTGTGTATTGGTACAGTAGATATTGTGTATTGGTACAGTAGATATTGCGTATAGGTACAGTAGATATGACATAGTGGGGGGGTAGAAAACGTAATTATGCATTTTCAGAGTGTTAGAACTCACATCCAATAATGCACCATGACTGTTGAGTATTTTGAATGTAGACCAGATCTCGACTCCAAATAATAAATAGCTTTTACTTCCCCGGTTCAAATTGGATTCTCCTGGATAGAGTCTTGAATCTGTATCCTGTAGATTTGGGAATGGTTTAGACAATATATAGAAGCTATCACCTCATTCACTCCCAGTTATTTACAGAACACGCTGTTATATATGTTTTTATTGACATGACCATGGTTAATGCGAGACTATAGTGGAATATGCACTATAGCAGTATGACACACATTTATTATTTCTGAGACATGAAAAGTCTTACCCACACCGCAGTCGCGTCGCCACGACAACCCAAACTAGGAACAAGGGGTAAACCAAGACTAAGGAACAGAGAGAGAACCTGTTATAAGAGACTCATGACATAATACATATCTAACTTTATACTCTATAAGAAAAGAGAACCATTCGTAAAATTTCCATAATCGAGAGAAAATGGACTCGGGAGAACTAGAAAATGTTCGGCAGTTAATTAGGCCAGTTTGAATGAAATAGCCATCCTTCACACAAAATTCGCCAAAGCTAATTAACCAAAGGACGTTGCGTATCATTTCCAAACCAAACATCACATCACATTCCAGCAAGAGAAAAGGAAACTGCTGGAAGCATATTATAGAAAACCTTGTTTCTTAGAAGTACAGTGCTAGACAATACTATGCAAGTACTTCCGACTGGTCTTCTTATATTATAATTCTATAAGCGTACAAATGTACAGTATAAAAATATTACAATTAAAGTAAGAATGTTATTTTAACAACTTCATGGAAAAATTTCCCCAATACTGTTACGCTGTATCTTTTCCTTTTTACAGTCATTAGACTACCTCAGTAAAATTATAGAAAACGCGTCACTATAACCTTCATTTCCAACACATGTATATTATGCTCAGCTGGTGAAAGTATATATATATCGCACCCACAACTAGACAGATGTATCTACACGGCCAATTGTGGAACCCGGGCCTCTCCATGTTCCTCAATTCACTATATACATAAGCAATACCCAATATGCAAACACCCCCCTCTCCCGGCGTGCACTGGTCCGCAGTGGATGCAGCCGCTCTTGCCGGGACAATCAATCGACACCAAACACTGGCACTACCCCGGTCACATGGTCTACACTGCACACATACCTCCCTATGAACACCCCGCATTACTAAAATGCCCGTCTTATGCCCATCCTCTCCCCTGGTAAACCTCCCGGGGGGAAACCTCGATCCCTCCCATCCCCCGGGCCCCCTCCGGGTTTCCACAGGCCTAAGTCGTGTCTGCCCCGCCCCCACTACGCAAAGCCACTCTGCCTGCCACTCTGCCTGCCTGCCACTCTGCCTGCCTGTCTGCATTACTAAGGCGCCTTACTAACATGCCTTACTAACACGTCTCCCCTGGCCCTGCACACAATATCCCGCAGCACCACGCGACCCCGCATTAATGCCACGCCGACTGCCCCGCCACGCGCTCGCGCTCGCTCGCTCCGTGCTAGAAGATTCCATACTGGACGTGTTCCCACCCAGACGCGGTTGGTAGCTCTGCCTAAAGGGCTACGGCCTCTGCCTGGGGACAGCCACGGGCCCTACGCAGACCTCTGCCTAAACAGCACCCACCCAGAGTCCCAGGCAGCCCTCTGTGCAGCTCGCCTCACCACCACCCCCCATCCTCCCCAGAAAAAATAGACTGCATATGTGTATCTCTGCGCAATGGTCTGTGCGCTCGGCTGCGTTCCGCGGGACTCGCCGCGGGGTGGGGCGCGTCGCCTCCTACTTCGTGCTGTGGGCTGTGCAATATGTGCGGGCTGCTCTGCGGCGGGCTCTCCGGCCTGCTCTGCGGCCTGCTCTGCGGGCTGTGGGTAAAAAATAAAAAAAAAAAGAGGCGATTCCCAGTTTTGCCACCGGCCGCGGGCCTGGCAGAAGGGGAGGGGGAAAAACCCACACTGGAGCAAAAAAATTAGAAAAAGGCACTGTCCCCTCGGCGGTATATTATATATAAGTAATCAAGATTTGCCACCCTAGGATATTCGTTTGTTTGATTGTTATCGTCTTACCAGGTTTTTTGTTGCAATTTTGGAGTTTGTTTTCCCTGTTTTTATCCGGTCAAACAACCAGTAACTATCTTTATATTATTCAATATGGAGGTTTACGTCAGACTTAACGACTCTACAGATAAGGATTATGCCTTCCAGCTGCCTGAAAACGCCACCATCAACAGCCACGTCAAGGCGATTTTCTGCACCGATGCTGCCAGGATCAAGCAGCGCGTTGCTCTTTCGGACCTGATGGTTGTGAGACCAACCATCTTCCACGAGTACGAGCCAGTTGGCTACTGTAAGTCTACCCACCCGGGCTTCCTTACCGAGGGTGGCTGTCTCCTGTTCGACTACAAGGCTGACAGAGCCGAGTACATGGAGGAGCTGGACTACGACAAGCCTCTGATCGACCAATTGTGGCCTGGTCAGCTTATCGTCCCAAAGTGGCGCATGTCCAAGAAGTATGTCGGGATCTACCTGGCCATTATGGCCCTGTGGCTCTACACAGATCTCCCAGATGCCATCTCTCCAACCCCTGGTATCTGTTTGACTAACCAGCTTTCCCGTCTCCTCATTCCAGTTCTGGAGAAGTGGGGTGTCCAGGCCGACCTGGTCGGTAAGTTGCGTGAGGAGATTACTCCAAACTACAACTCCGTGGCTGCCCAGTGGACCTTCTTCTGTCTGCACGTCTTGAAGGTTCTCTTCACCACTTTCTTCTTCTACTTCGCTCTGGCTAACCCATTCTCCTTCAACCCATACAAGCTGTACAAAATCAGAAACGTTGTCTTGACCCAGAAGAATGACAAGATCCAGAGTCTGCTGAAATTCCTAGGCTGGATCGGTGCCCGCAGGGCCACCTACGACGACTACCAGACTAACTTCTACGACTACATCATTAAGAAGTTTGGCGGTGTTGTCCAGGCCTACAGAGCCGGCGCCATCAGAACTGCTGCCGCCCCAGGTATGCCTCTGAACGCCGGTGAGGGTTTCCAAACCCCACTGGACGAACGTTTCTCCGGTAACACCTTCAAGCGCATCGACGAGGAGAACCCAAAGTTTATCCTGAGTGAGGAGTACTACATAGAGCTAGAGAACAACCTAAAGGAGCTGCTAGACGACGCCGATGGTGACATTGGCAGAATGAACAACGAGATCAGAAGATTCAGACGCTACGGTATCTACGAGCCTTCCGACAAGCTAAAGCACGTCGTCGAGGTCAGAAAGGAGATCTACAGAAAGGACAAGGAGATCGAGGAGGCTGGAAAGACAGCCGACAAGAAGAAGGACTAGGTTGCGTGTTTTATATGCTTTATTGCATATGGGCTCGGGTACCCAAACCTGCACCCCTTGTTTTTTTCGTTTGACTTTCTCGATTTTGCCGCCGCTACCTCGTAATTTCTAATTTCTCCTGCGCTCTTCCAGTCCGCATCTGACTCTCGTCTATAGGTAACGACGGCACAACTGACATGGGGTGTATCACTCTAGGTATACGTCGCACTCCTACCCTTTTTATCATGTCTTTTTCCCTTTTGTTTTTTTTTCTATTCTATTCCTATCTCCCCAAACCCCATTTTCTACGCAACTGTTTGTTTCTTTGATGTTCGAAGAACTTTACGACAATGTAACGATATATAAACGATATATAAACAATTACTTTACTTTATGTGCCATGGGTTCGCTCGATCGTGCTCTTTCTCCTCGGATTTGTAGTAATAACTTGGTACACTGGACAGTGAGTCTGGGGTCTTCGCAAAGATGGCCTGACCGAGTTCTACATCAAAGTACCGGTCGCCTAAGTACATTGACTCCTCATCGATATCGCTCTCACTCTCAGGTAAGAGGCTTTGGTGGGAGTAGAATTGCTTGTAGCGGTACTTTTCGCTGAGGTACTCCAGGTTGTAGCTTACTGTGACGTAAATATACTCTCGCAATGACGTAAAATGAACGTGCCGTTCGTCATGGTGCGCTTTCATGAAGCCGTAGGATACATAGAGACCAGCGACTCCCGCACAGCATAATTTTGTAAATAGCACCACCCATATTGTAAAGGAGAGGATCATAAGTGAGAGTATGGCGGCCTCTTCGTGGTTGGTTCTAGCAAGGGTCCGGAGCCTTGCTAGTAGCCCATCGCCATTGGCACTGTATAGCGCCATTGCAGCCGAACCACTGTTTTCAACAATAGCATCCCCGCTCAATACAGACCACAGAGTAAAGCCATTGATTACCTGGCGTGGAGAATCTGCTAGTAACAGTCGTAAGCAATTCTTAAGTTCAAAGAAGGAAAAGAACGTCGCCCGTTGGAATCTTCCGCTCGGAGTTACCTTCTCAAAGAGGTAGTATATTCGGGAATCTCTCATGCAATGTAGGGACCTGGATACATTGTTCACAAAAGTATGAACCACCTTGCGTCCTTTGTATACACGTAGTCCAAGGACTAGATCCCACAGCACTAATATCAGCGATACCATTATGCAAGTGCTAAAGAGCCATTTTGAAATTTTGAAAGGCAGAAACGGCCGGACATATGCATTCGTCCAGGTGTTGAATGCCAGGAGTTTAACGCAGGTGTATAAATCGGAAAAAAGCATCACGGTCTTGAGGCATGGCATCGCCCAGATGGAGATTATGTATAGTAGCCGAGAACGACTGCTAAGTCTCTGGAAAAGTGTTAGGTCCAGGTCACTAAATTCCAGGTTGTTAACCTCATTATCATTTACCTGCTCACGGAAGCCAAAAGAATACCACATCGATACATTAGGTGACCTGGTGATGATATTCTTTATCAAGGCTTCACGTACAGTTGTTGTTGTTGTTGTTTTCATTTTTATGACATAGTAGTTTTTATAGTTTACTTCCTAGCCATCTACAATAAATCAGGCCATAATGCAAACCTGAAACATAGTTGAAACAATTCCGAGTCATCTTTCCGACTATGATTAAAGACAGCTAGTTTGGTATATTATGTTAAGAGCAGTATTTCGCAATCGCAGATAATGTAAACTAAGTCATGAACTCTCCCTTGATGGATTATATGTTGATAGGATGTCTGATCGTCATCGCAGTGTTGGCTGTCCCTCGAGGTTCTCCCTGGCAACAAATTGGTCTTTCCACAACAATAAGATTTTAGAACGCTATATTGATGTTCATTGGGATGAATTGAATGTAATCTACATCAATCTGAAAATGTCTTGTGATTTTTCCTGTCCCTGTTATTCTTTCATCAGGACGAGCCTCTTCCCTCGAGCTACTTAGTGCTCTGCTTCTCATCGGGTGAAAAATAAATTTCATTGTATGTATTTTAGAGATGAAGGTAGCCAACACATTGTGTAACAAAGCCCCTAGAAGTACAACGATAACAACTTTATTTGGGCTGTCACGTCTTTAGCAAGTTAGTAGGTCATGAGTAATAGCGAAGTACTAGCCCAAGATGCGTTAGCCGGTCTCGATAACTCGTTCATTAAGGAGAATCCTAGCTTTGTCGAGGGGTACAGAAATATCGATTGGCAGGATATTAACTCATTGAATGGTGTTCTTAAATCTGTGGATGAATTGCTAAGGACTTACCCAACGCCAAATGATAAGATTAAAAGTTCTGTTGAGATCATTTTTCGCCAAACGCTCATCAGATATCCTCTACTGTTTGGGTATTGGAAAAAATTTACTGCAATCGAATATCAATTTCATGATCTGACAACATCTTTGAAGACCCTTGAGAAAGCCACATGCGCATTTCCTCATAGTGTGGATCTCTGGTGTGATTATTTGAGGGTCCTTACCTTGAACTTCCCAAAAGAGACCAAGTTAATCAAGGATAAAATATCACAAGCCCAATCACTTATTGGATGGCAATTCTACTCCCATCCTTTCTGGGATTTGGTTATAGAATATTACACCAAGAATGGTATGGATATAGTGCCACTATATCAAGAAATTATCAGAATTCCTTTACATCAGTACGCCAAGTATATTGGAGCCTTCAAGAAATACCTCCAGGAAAAGAAGTTACAGGAAGAGATTAAAAAGGTTGATCAGATTGCGAAACAGAATCAGTCTCTTGTAGGTGCTATATGGCCATATGAGAGTGCTATAAAGCAAACATACTTCAATCTCACGGATCTTCCTCCCTCTGAAATTAAGACATGGACAAGATATGTGCAATTCCTGAAGAAGACTTATCCAAACAAAACAGAATTAATTGAAAGCGTTTTTGAAAGAAGTTTGATACCGTGCTGTTCTGTCGAAGATATTTGGTTACTTTACCTAGATTGGACTGTGTCCGAAAAGAAGGTTTTCGATTTAGCCGTTACAACAAATATTGTCTCATTATACGAGCGAGGGTGTCTTGTATTGCCCCAGGAAGATCAGAAATTCAGATCATCATACATTTCTTTCTTAGAGAATCAATTTGGCGTGCATGATAAAAAATGTGATGAATTGATTTATGAGTCCTTTAAGCATTGCATAGGGACGATCATCAAGATTTGGCCATATAAATCAGATCAGAAAAACGTCATGCAGAAGTATTTACGAATATTGAAGAGGGCAGAATTTAACTCGTCTTTAGACATGGAGCCAAAGGAAATATTATCCCAACAAAAGAAATATACAGCACATCTAGAAAAAAGCATTAACAAATTTATTACTAAAGAAGCTAATGAAAGTGATACACTTCAATCCTTCTTAAATGAAATAAACTTTCCGATCGTGGTTGTGGAGCTATTAAAGGTTACATGGTTGATACTTAAGAATACCCTACAGACTAGAAAGTATTTCAACAATTTTGGTAAAAATTCACTTCTAAAAACATCTGTGGAATTCTGGGAGATATACTATGATTTTGAAAAGTCAACAAAGAACTTCGTGAAATTAAATCGTTTTATTGGAGACTTAGGTACAGTAATATTCCTCCCAACTGAAACTGTTAATGATATTTTAAAAGATTATAGAGATTTCTACTTACTGAATTCGAATATCACGCAATATCGGTCTACGATTGCTAGTATTCTCGACGCTCAAAGTAAGGATAATGATTCTATCATAGATCCAATAATAGGAACAACATTTAAACTTGACAATCCTCAATGGACCCCGAATTCAGCCAAACAAAGACGTGTTAATAAGGCTGAGTGGCACAAAAGTAGTCAATATAGAGAGAATGGACATCCCGGGATATCCACTGATAGACCACAGATCACCAATACTATTATTGAGCGGTCGTCAAACTCATTCAATAACATGGCACCTCCTTTGCCCACATTCAGGAACCTGGAGAAAATTAATCAGACCGGGTCGTACAGGGATTACTACAAGGAAAGTGTGGATAGTGAATCTAAGTAGGTCCTTCTATTCTGTATGTAGATTTAATGTTCTATGCATGTTTCTCACGTTTTTATATAGGACTTCGCAGTCACGTTTGACCTGCACCTTCAGAACTTTGGGATTCTGGCGTAAAATATAGATCAAACTTTCTTTTGAGTATTTCCACCAAATTTTCGCTATCAGTATCGTGAGAATTCATCAACGGATTACACTTGACTCTAATATATAATCTCTTTACAGCCTCGAATACAACATTTATTTTCTTTTCATCGTTCTTTACTGTTAAGGTATCAAATCCAATAATAATTTTGAGACCTGTAGGTTTGATCAACATACCATATACGGACACTCCCTCAATCTCAAACAACGACTTGATAGTAAAATGGTTCTCCATTGCAGCCCACATGAACAATTGACTATCAAAGTAGTCCAAGGCTATGTTTGCAAAAGTGTTGTACTTTAGAACCTTGTTAACGTCTTCAGATTCACCTGGCGGCACATATATCAAAATAGGCTTGCTATCATCACTGATAAGGCCAACAAAACAGGGGATAGTGGTAGATATCATCTTGAAGATACGATAATCTAGTCTCGGTAGGATTAGAAGAGTGTGATTCCTTCTTTTTACCCTTCGTTTAGAAGTGGGTTGTGGTAGATCCTGGTGAGAGTAGTGTGTCCAACATTTTTTTCAAGCCGCGTCAAGTAGACTCAAGCCTATATTGTGTGACGTATAGGCAGTGCTGCGAAATAAATATTTATACATATTTTGTTTAAAGGATTACTTAGTGGTAAATGTAGAAATTCGTGTGGTTAGATGTTCTGAATTATGCGACTTTGATCAGGCAAAAAACTTCTTCCCCCCTCCCCCTCCCCCAGAATGAAAATGGTATACCGCATAAATCATTCAATTGTGGATGTGTTGCACAACAATATTAGCATGTAAAATGTGGAGATAACTAAAATACACTGTTTGTTACATCTATATATTTTTTAAAGTGTTTCTTATATATCACAATTGCGAAACTTATTCATTTCGAAGGAATATTCTATATCACTATTGTTTTTTTGTTTACGATTAGCAATAGTTTTGCAGCTTAGTAGATTAACCCCAGAATAATATTTACTTCATATTTACATTTTTACATCTAGTCTGTTGCTATGATGTACTAATAAATAAATAAAAATGCTAACTACAATATAACTTATTATACCCAAACAACATCTATAAACCCAGGTATAATAAAACTTCCTTAAGGATTCATGGTTACCTATAATAGCTTCCGACACATTTCCCAAAAAATCATTTCTATACCTTTGCAATTCCACAGATGTATCACAAATTGGTAATTGTCCATTGGACATAGTTTCCTGTGTATTATGTTTTCCTAGTTCTGTTGATTCGTGTTTGGTAGTGTTGCCTTCAGAAGAAATATAATTTATTTCGTTCTGTACGTTCTGAGGGATGGGAATATTCGTTTTTAATACCTCCTGTTCTTTTGTAAATAATGTTGGCAATTCTTCTTCACTCACCCTTGAACACTCAACATCATAATTTAATAGCTGTAGTCCATATAGTACAATAACAATAAAAAGTAGCCACACCATTGGAAGTAGAATTCCCAAAAGGAATACCTTGCGGACCCATTTCTTTTTGACTGATAAAAAATTACAGGAGTCACATACACAATTTTCATAGGTTTCCGACCTCCGTTGTGTCAAATCGTAATGTATATTGTTATTCAAAAGATTTGTATCGGCCATCTCCATAACATTTATTAAAAATATCCGTGACGTCCTGGGAATTATTTCGTAAGGTTTAAATTCCTGTTTTGAGATATCCTAATGGAAATAAAAAAGTGGTTTAAATATATTCGAAATAGCTCATCATATGAAATATTTCGAAGCTGCTTCCTCTGTCAATCTGAAACTTTTACCTGTTATTGTTTGATCTTTTTTTCTCAGCGCTTTGAGGTGTCATGTAAATTTCCCGAATAGGTAGTTACACGACAGCGATTTGGACGAAAATATAGAAGAGATGGTGCAACAGTCCAGAAATACTAATCATGCCTATATTTTTTCTGCAGGTCCATATGTGTCGATCTTTTTTTTTTTCGTTTGTGCGTCCTTTTTTTATTACCGGTGGTTCTAAATTTATGAACTTCATATCTGTTTCATATAAAATACACAGTTTCGAATAGCGATATTAGAAGAATAATCCTGGGAGTTTAAACATATTTGTGAATGGTTAAACCCTCGTATTTGTTACCACCGCGACCTTTTTAGGGTATAATTACAATATTCTTCAAAGAAAGTTATCGAATAATTTGGTTATATAAAGCAAAAACAAAAAATACTATAAAAAGGCGGTTGAGAGATGTTGTATTGTTTTGATATTCAATATCGCGTTATACGATAATGAATATTGTATTGATTTAGTCGGTAGTAATTGCCTTAGCTATTAAAACTGTAATATGGTATTTACTACCGGCTAAATCAATACAATGTATTCTTCTCCCACATATAAAAAAGAGCAATATGCTCGTTCTATATCAATTTTGGAAAAATACAATATAACACGTAGCACGCAACTCTGCGTGCTAGTGTCGTACTCTTGTTCTAAAACCCTAACCAAAAATCGCGACAATATTTCCCGCTCACAGATTAAACACCATGAGTGACCTTAACATCAGCGGTAGTGCCGCGATCACTGACCAAGCTGCTATAAAGTGGGGAAATTTGAAAGGAGGTCCAATCATCCAAGTAGAGAACCCGTACATTAGAATGCATGAGCATACGGTCGGACTATCAGTCATCAAAAATCTGATAGAGGCAAGTGAACTAAACACATACGAGAGAGGAGAGTTGTACTCACCTGAATTGTATGGTTTTGTGAGCTTAAGACCCTTCAGAGACTACGAAGGGATCGAAAACCCAAGGCCTTCGGAGTCCGAGCAGAAACGTATGGAGAAGACGTTTGAATTACCTCCAGAGTTTGTCGCCGGGGGAGATCCCATCAAGTATGTCCAAGAGTTCCTCAGGGCATTCAAAAAAGGGCACTCCTCTGAGAGTAGAAAGTCCATCTACGGGAAATTCAAAAAATTAATCGGAGATGAATGTAGTAGCTGTCCTCATGACCCGAAGAAGGAAGACCCCGATGATCTAATCGAGAGCTTTGTAGTGTCCTTGGCATCGTGGAAGCATTTAGCTTTCAATGCAGAAACAATGTACCAACTGGTTCGGAAGATGGGGCTATTCGGCGTGGGAAATCACATCCTGAAGGTCTACGAAAGAACTACGAGTTGGGTTCAGGTAACTGACAGGAGTGGACAATTACGTCAGCTTACAGTCCTCCCAGAACGAGACTTGAAACAGTTCGATGGTCAATTTGACGATAAGAGGTTCGACATGGACTTCGACATCGAAGACGCGATCAAGAAACTAGTACCATCTACGGTGACTGCGTTCAAGCAGTGGCTACCAAAGCATTTGGAAAAGATTGATACTATGATCCTGCTTCCAACTATTAAACCAAAGCTCTTGCAAAAGAAATTGGCGGTTACCAGTTACCTCGGGGCTCAATTTGTTGATCTAGAGAATATGGCCAAAGGAAGTAACAAATAAGGTAGAAAACTAGGCATCCGTGTTTTAATCACCAGACGGAAATATTGATTATCATCTGCTAAGAAGACCTTCTCTGTCAATCTGATCTCCGACAATCACCAGTCGGATCATTAGATATTATAGTTTCTTCCGGTCATTTACGTCCTGTACATCAGTCGGAGACCAGATTAATGGATTAAAATTGCCTAGCAGATAATATACTATATTTCATTCTGTCGATAAAAACACGGATGGCTGGTTTTCTTCCCATTGTGAATTTCAAACCTTCTCATTTACCAAGAATTGAAAATGGCGTTTTTCCGTCTGTTTATATATATGCGCGTTGCCGCCACCGACAACCTTCGGTGCGTCTGTAAAGCTGTGCGCACAATAGCGCGACCATCGCTCGGCTTCCAGCAACAGTTCGGTTAAGGCTTCCTCACGAAAAATTTAGCACTGGCATGCATTTTCGGCTCATCACGTGACACTAAAAATTCAACCCAAAAAAAATAAAGCTCGCACTCAGGTTTGAACTAAGGACCAACAGATTTGCAATCTGCTGCGCTACCACTGCGCCATACGAGCTTTCTGAAATTTGGAAAAAATACTGATTTACATATTCACCTAAATTTTGGTCATGTGACTGTATTGTTTTGGGCCGATTATTGTTGTTTTAATTCGTACGACGGTATAAGCTATTGGTTGGAATATGGTTGTTCCTGGGTGAATAGATTATGAAGGTAATAAAAGATAAAATAATAATATAGGGGACTGATTTCTTTATATATAAACTATTTAACACAACATAAGGTTATGCATATATGTCAACTGTCAAGTAGATGACGTCGACTGTTATATAAGATTTTCATCTTTGTTTGCAACCACGCGAGCCTATCACGTGCGCTGCATGTGATGTATCACGTGCATCGCCCATGTGCGGCTGACGCCTGAATTGCGAACAATACAAATATCGTCTCCTCCGAAAGAACTGCACAACCATGTTTATTTCACAGGTAATCATGCACGTTCTGAAGGGTCTTGATATAGTAGCGTCGTTCCTTATCAGCGTATACTCGCGTGTATTCCGCTGCTGACCGGATTAATGAACCATTCTCGCTATAGGCAGGCCGAAGCTTGCTAGCGTC
>JAKTPZ010000286.1:0-32056 GCA_030579215.1 Maudiozyma pseudohumilis
GGAAAAGACTACAAAAACATTCAAGCCAAGAGTTCCTCCAATGAATTTTAAATTACATACATACAATTACCCCCCACTTATATATTCCTACATAACTGCATAACCAAAGTTAAACCATTTGACTAGAGTAATTATCACCGATTGAGGCTAAAATTAGACATATAAAACGGTTTATTCAATCTTGAGACTGGCATGGAAGTCCACATTTGCTAACTGTGACTATTTTATCGTCGTATTTGAACTGAATCAAAAACAAAAACATGCCAGGAACAGCAGACGCACATTTTCTGACATTGATTCCTAAGAATTCACGTTTGTTCGTGAGCAGAAAAAACTTTGGGTTTTGATATAAAAGTGTATTTTAAAGGGTATTAGGGTTTCAATCACATAACAACCATTACTATTCGGTAAAACCAATCCATCGCGGATCACAGAGAGTAGAAATTCCAATCTAAAAATTATCAAAATGTCAGAAATATTACACTGGACATATGGCATATGACTAATAACTTTATATAATAAGGCAATGGGGACATATTTTTAGCAACCATTTATTCAATAAATATAATGCGACAGAAACCTCCAGAATATACCATAATATAAAATGATAGCTCCCCTTCCACTCTGATTAAAATTGATAATATCCAGCCTAAGAATATAAAAATTCTTAAAATTATATTTGGGAAACATCATAAGTAACGTTGAAAAAACACAAATTAATAGCTTTTATGGCCAAGTTGGTAAGGCGCCACACTAGTAATGTGGAGATCCTCGGTTCAACTCCGAGTGAAAGCATTTATTTTTGTCATGGAAAATGATTGTAAATCATTTGATACGAAACCGCATATAATTGCGTTAATGAATATAAGTTAATGCAGGACTGTCGCCCCCAGAATGTCAGTGGCATTGTTGTTCTCTTTACATTTTTTACTGTTCGATTCTTAACATACAGGGAAATGAAGATGCAGAAATATTGGTCCGTTGGAATGCCCTCTATTGTTGTAATTGCATCATGGAAATAATGCTTGAATTTATACACCAATAATACCAGGACACTAGATAACGACCACTGCAATATGCACTATACCAACCAAAATTAATATAGCAATTTTTTTGCTCTATGTGCGGTTTCTCGTTAGTTATTCCCCATTAATATCAAACGAGCGTGACCGTGCAGTCATGCAAGATCTGTTAATATTTCTCAGTGAACCCTAGAAACACCAATTACCCACCCTTTGTCACTTCCTACAAATCACATCGTGGAGCGTTCTGTTTCTTGATGTTTTATATATTTCTCTTGTAATGTATTTCGTGTCGCGCTGAGATCATCCGGGACGAGCGCGACACGCTCTTTCGTGATGTTCCACTGTTTATACAAGTTAGTACAACACTACGTCCAACATATGAACACAGGTCAGTTAAAGTAAAAATAACACCACATACTGTCCCTTCACAGAATCCCTCTGCACTCCCAGCAAATAGAAATGAACACAAATACCAATCCACCCCAGGATCAGCAACCTGCCGCTGCATACCCTCCAGCACCTGTTGCAGAACTCAAAGCTGTGGTTGTGGAACAAGAGAATACGCCTACCGAGCAATCCAACCCACAAACACTTTCGCCTAGCATGTACGAACCGCTCCTATCGTTACAGAAGACACAGCTGATTGCAAAGAATGACCCTGAATTCATGTCCACAACAGACGCCGCGCTTGTTGCGACAACGTTTGCAACAGAGTACTTCGTGAAGGTGCTTGCAAGTGAGGCACTTCGTCTATCGGATTACAGGGCCAATGTCAACAGTAGCACTCTGCAACTCGCATACGATGATATCGCCGATGCTGTTTCCCTTGACAAGTCATACGGATTTCTCCACGAGACGATACCGAGAACCAAGAACCTGCACGAACTAGTCAGGGAAAACAAGGTGAGATACACAATGCCAAATATCCAGCAGCAACAAGCTCCACAACCCATGCAGCAGTATCAACCACAGCAGCAACCACAGCAACAAGTTCAACAGCACGTTCAACAGCAAGTTCAGCAGCCACCTGCACAACACCCGATCCAGCAGACTCCAGCCGCCTCTCAACCTCAACTTATGACCCCCATACAACCACAACCAACCCAGGCACCTGAAAGACACACTATACAGGTTCAGCTAGGGGAGTCATTGGCTCGCCCCACCAGTGAGGTCATCAATCTTGACAGCAGCGATGGCGAGCACTAATAACCGTCTACATCCGTGCATCGCGACCCCCCCCGTGGTGGCTAAAATAGAGATGTATATATAGTATATAAGGGATAGAGAGGGTAGACCACTTACCAGTGGGAAAACAGACAAAGGTTTAAACAAGACAATAGTTATAACATACACAAAAGGATACTCTTATCTTACAATGGGTATATTTAGCAACGTGGAAAACAGCAAACAGGTCAACGACGAGTATGTGGACAGTCAGCTGAAGAAGAAGAACGATACATTCTCGCAGAGCTGGTTCAGCTCGCAAGGAGACGGTTCCCTCGAAGACAACAACCCTCTCACCCGTCTAATGGGTATGGGAAACATATCCAATGCATGGCCGCTAGAGGTTCCCAGAGGCATGGGTCGTTTCGGAATGAACTTGGGCCCGCTCAATGTGGATTTCTCGCTGGACCCCGAGGGTCGCACTGCTGCAAAGGGTGACCAGATCAAGGAGGAAGGTGTTACCGGTCTGTACAATTACAAGACTCCTACAGACACGCAGTTTGCGCAGTGTATGGACTCGCAGGGTCTGTCAGTATGGGACGCGAACGGGTGGTGGCGTTGCCTCTTCCCAGAGAGCATCGTGAGACAGAACCTGCCTAACCTTCAGGACATGGAGTCTTCTATGATTCTCACGAAGGAGAAGGTCGAGAGTGATGCTGGCCACAAGCTTGGCCTGTATTTCACTGATTACACCAAGTATCTACTGTGGAAATCGCAGATGAATAAGGTTGTTGAGCAGAGACGCCAGGTACAGCGCGATAAACAAGAGCAGGAGCGCAAAGACAGTGACGCCATGTCATCTGGGACAACTACACCAGAGGATATGATGCTCCGTAATAATGCGGCGCTGTCAGAGCAGCAGAAGAAGGACAGATTCGTAGTGGGAAGCTCTGAAGTACTGCGTTCTACAATGAACAGCGACGGTGCTACTGAGGAAACAAAGGAGTGCAAAACTTACTACGACGACGGATCTGTGGTTTTGCGCACCCAAAAGACAACCAGTCCTAGAGACGGCGGGGCTCCTCAAGTAGAGACGCACGAACGTGTCCTGAGACAACCTCGAAGCGAGCGTTCCTCGTTTCCCTTCTGGCCCAGGAAGTAAATTCCCCAGCTGCCAACTCTACCGATTCTTGTCAATATCCAAAAAAAATTTTACAAATACCCAATATATGTATAAACACATACACTCAACAACTCGTACCCTTATCGGAGTCACTTCTTACAAATCAACGGCGACAGAGTCGCTCTGAATTTCCATTATCTCATGACGATATATTTGTTTGTTTTTCTTTACGGACGAGTGCGTCATTTTGGTCATCTGCTATATAAGGAAAAGGAGCAAAGAGCGTTGCCAAAGATAAAGGGACTCACTTTTATAAATTCCAGTCTTGGTACATTTCTGTTTTTACATATCGAATCACACCGTACCAACACACCGCAATACCAGAATGAGTTTTGCTATCAAGGATGAGTTCAGATGCGCTGGGGGCAAGCTACTAAAGGTTATGCACCAGTCGAAGGTTACAGGGACGCCCATGGACGTCAATCTGTACCTGCCACACCAATACTACAGTGGCGAGACTAAGAGCCAGATTCCCAGTCTGTATTTCCTGGCTGGTTTGACCTGTACTCCAAACAATGGATCCGAGAAGGCATTCTGGCAGCGTGAGGCTGACCGCTACGGTTTCGCGATGGTCTTTCCAGATACGTCTCCCAGAGGTGACGATGTTCCAGACGACCCTGAAGGTGGCTGGGACTTCGGTAAGGGAGCTGGGTTCTATGTGAATGCTACACAAGCTCCATACAGCACCAATTTCAACATGTACCAGTACATCCACTCGGAGCTCCCAACTGCTCTAACCGAGTTCTTCAGCTCGGACAAGCGTCCACAGGGTCTTGGTACTATTGATTTCGAGTACAATGTTAGTATCACCGGTCACTCTATGGGTGGGTTTGGCGCTATATCCGGTTTCCTCAAGAATGTCGGTCGCTACAAGTCCTGTTCCGCATTCGCACCAATTGTCGATCCTACTAGAACACCATGGGGTGTCAAGGCACTGACCAACTACCTTGGCGCAGACAAGGGCGCGTGGCGTGAGTACGATCCATGCGAGCTGATTAACACAGTGCCTTACGTACCTGGCAAGAATATCCTCATCCACTACGGGACCCAGGACCAGTGGATGGACCCATACCTCATGCCAGAGCGTTTCATCGAACTTCTTGCACAGAGTAAGTGGGCAAACCATATCAACGTGAAGATGGTTGATGGTTTCGACCACTCCTACTACTTCGTGTCCACTTTTGTCCCAGAGCACGCAAAGTTCCACGCCGAGCACCTAGGTCTAATCTAGCTGGCGTACGTGTCTTTTTTCTTCCATGGGGCCTGTATACAAATTATCTATGTACAAAAACAATATTCCAATAAATATCACATATTAAGGAGAGGCAAATAACGTATCGAGACCGTTGCTTTCATTTCATTTCGTGAGCCAAACGTTCATCGAGGTTGGGTTCATTTATTATGCAGAGGGTTGGCGCCAAATCACGTGCGCTGTGAAAAATTTTTCACGGCGCGGGACAGGGAAAGGGCTTCTAGAGCAGAGAAGCGATGAGCAGATGGGAGAGATGAGCTATACAATCGACAAGGTTCTGAAGAGTAGTGTATATTTGGACACAACTCTTGTGTGTTGATATAAAATATACATACCCACAAATACCAATCGTGCAATGTCCAAGGTAGATGTTGATTACGTTGTGCCTCCACCCGATGAGGAGGAGGAGATGCTCGCCAAGATTGTCTTTGGAGACTCTAGTGATTTCCAGGACAACCTTGCTAACTTCAGCGCTGATTTCCTGCTGAATGAGCACGAGGAGGAGCTCGACGGACTGGCTGATACAGGTGACATTAATGCCAATTCTGATGAGGAGGACGAGGATGCCGAGGGCAACCTTGAGCACGTCAACGACGACCAGCTGTTCTTCATGGACGAAGGTGAAGGAGAGAACGGAGAGGGTGCGGGTGCCGACGATGCAGACATGATGGATATCGATGAAGAGGATAATGAAGGAGGAGAATCCGATTCCAGCGAAGACTCAGATTCTAGCGATGCATGGGAGGACTCGGACGATGAGAGACTGAACGTCCCAGTTATGAACAACAACAGAACAAAGAAGCTTAGAACTTCCTACAACGACAGTGTTCTATCTGGTGATCAGTATGTACGCAGACTGAGGGCGCAATTTGAGAGGATATACCCTAGACCTCAATGGGCCGATGAGGAAGATGACTCCAGTGCCGAGCATTCTGGCAGTGACAATGATTCTGAGAACGACGAGGATGGCCGCGAGCAGGTGATTGATGCAGACATCCACGCTCTGTCAAGAATCCTGCAGAGTACATACTCTTACAAGGATGCCAGTAGCTCCAAGCTTCTGCCCGTGAAGACCCTGGATATTCTGAGATTGAAGGATGCCAACTTCACGCACCCTGCCCAATCAGGTATACAATCTCTATCCTTCCACCCATCTAAACCACTGCTACTGACTGGTGGTTACGACAAAACACTTCGCATATACCACATCGATGGGAAGCACAACCACCTGGTAACGAGTTTGCATTTGAAGAGCACACCTATTCAAACTTGTACATTCTACGTCACCCCAACAAACACATCCAAGAAACAACATGATGTACAGGAACAGCGCATTTTCACAGGTGGTAGAAGACGTTACATGCACTCTTGGGACCTAACTGCCTCTATTATAAACTCAAATGCGAACGGCTCAGCTGCAAAGGTCGAGAAATTCTCCAGACTGTACGGTCACGAGGCAACCCAAAGGTCATTTGAGAAATTTAAGATGGCTCACTTCTACAATACAAAGACTAATGAGGTGCATGGTGTTATTTTACTGCAAGGTAACAATGGATGGATTAATATGCTACACGCAAGCACCGGTATATACCTAGGCGGCTGCAAAATTGAGGGTGTCCTGGTTGACTTTTGCATAGATTACAAGCCACTGTCGAAGAACAGATTTCAGACCATTCTAATTGCCACCAACACATACGGTGAAGTTTGGGAATTCGACTTAACTAATAACGGTGCTGTATTGAGAAGATGGAAGGATGAAAGTGGTGTTGGAATCACCACAATTCAAGTAGGTGGTGGTACCAACTCTGATAATCTTTCTGGATCTGGTCCTCACCAGAGAATTACTGCCAACAGATGGCTAGCTATCGGATGCACCAGTGGTTTCGTGAACGTATACGAGAGAAGAAACAACGACGACAGCAACCTGAACCCTAAGCCAGTCGCTGTGATGGATCAGCTAACAACCTCAATTTCGTCGCTACAGTTCTCACCAGATGGCCAAATATTGTGCATGGCTTCGAGAGCTGTGAAGGATGCTCTAAGACTGGTGCATTTACCTACATGTACTGTGTTTTCTAACTGGCCAACCAGTGGTACTCCGCTTGGTAAGGTAACCAGTGTGACATTTTCCCCTCACGGTGAGATGCTGGCTGTGGGTAATGAGCAAGGGAAGGTAAGACTGTGGAGACTAAACCATTATTAGTCAAATCTATATATTGCATGTATAATATCCATAAGTAAATTTTTATTACTTGAACAACGATGGGAATAGCACGGCACCCGCACATCATGGGGGGAGGGGTTAGACAAGAAATATGATGCATATCAAATGAACAGAAGAAAGCGGAGGAAAATTACTAGAAGTCCAGGAGGTCTGTTGTTCACGTTTCGATTATAATGGTGGTTCAATCAAAAATTAAAAAAAAAAAGAACAGGAAATGAAAAAAATGAGCTCGCACTCAGGTTTGAACTAAGGACCAACAGATTTGCAATCTGCTGCGCTACCACTGCGCCATACGAGCTAATAATTTATGAAAAAGTGATATTCAATATAATTGGAATAAAATATCAAAAATATGTTTTTTGTCATCTTCTGTCAATAAATCATGCAAAATTCATTACAATCTGACGTGCGTCTCTAAATCCGGATAGGCCCGTACTCCTTCTATTCTGCAAATGTTTCAACCAACAGTCTCTTCTCTGCATCATTGGCCGATGACTTATTAACTGTTTCTTTATTAAATAATATTTTATCGATAGTTTCATTTACCAACACTTTCCTTGGCAATTTACCAAATCATAAATCAATTGACCGAAAATTGTGGCTATTTCCTTTTTGTTTCATGTTGTGGATCAAGTAAGAAATCTCTATTTGAGCCTGAAACGTATCAATATAATTCAAGAGCATTTGCAGTGAACTACCACACCTCTCAATCCTTGTTACTACCTGAAAAGACATCTACAATATACGCCACGTGTTATGCTCGAAGTTCAGACCATTTAAAGGTTGCTGTAGCATAAAACGACCACATTAGTTTAACTGTCTGGATCATGAAGGGGGTAAATAACTATCGCAGTATCACCATTGCTGCTTTTTTTAGAAGATAATTATAATTCATAATTATGGAGTGATAAGTCTACCATTGAGATATTTGGTCGTCGAGAAGCAACGGACATGACAAATCTAGAGGGACTGATGCTATGACGTATTTCACAGTACAAATCTAACTGGACAAAGGGAAGGTTCTGTTTTTTTTTTGCATTGACTCAGTCAGTTGAATATGCAAAATCATATCCAACCTTAAAACATACAGACGTGAAGTCACACCGTTTAGTATTCCTCGTCCCTTCTACCTATTGCCTTTCGAAAGGTTACGCGTGTCGCGATGGCTGTCCCGAGCTTGAAAAATCCCACGAGCACCAGCATGTTCATCTTGTAACTTCCAACCACGGTGACAGATACAATTACAACTCCTACGGGCAAAACAACAACACATCGTGGATATGCTCAAAAAGCTAATCCTACTCCTCCTCCTTCAGGTGGGAGGCATCTTTATTTTCCTTTCTGGTTTCTTTCCACAAAAAAACGTGTTGGCTGGTAATGCAGCATATGGGATAAATGAACAATTACAAAAAAATGCAAAGCCACCATTCAAAAAATTAGTATTTGTTGTCATTGATGCACTAAGAAGTGATTTTATTTTCGACGAAACTAAGTCTGGATTTTCTTTTGTCCATTCAAAACTGAACTCTGGCGAGGCGTGGGGCTTCACGGCATATTCAAATCCGCCAACCGTTACGTTGCCAAGACTGAAAGGTATCACAACTGGATCAACACCTAATTTCCTGGATGCAATCCTCAATGTCGCAGAGGACGACTCATCATCTAATATCAAAGATCAAGATTCATGGCCAATGCAGTTCCACCAACATGGCTTTAAGATGAGATTTTTCGGCGATGATACGTGGCTGAAGCTGCTCCCACCAAGCATATTCGACGAGTATGAAGGTACCAATTCCTTCTTTGTTAGTGATTTTGAGCAAGTTGACCTAAACGTAACAAGACACATTCCACATCAACTACAAACCAAGAAAGATTGGGATGTTCTAATTCTCCATTATCTCGGTCTGGACCACATCGGGCATAAAGGCGGTGCGAACTCTACTTTCATGCCTGCCAAGCACAGAGAAATGGACCAGGTAATAGAGACATTATACAAGGATATGGATAAGGATACGTTGATGGTTGTTATGGGTGATCACGGGATGAATGATGTTGGTAACCATGGTGGTTCATCTGCAGGAGAAACGTCTGCTGGTATGGTGTTCTTATCCAAAAAACTGTCAAAATACAAGAAACCTCTCCTACAGAGTAACGAAAAACTGCCGATGACACTGGATGATCCGACAACATACAAATACTTGACAGATATTCAACAGATGGACCTGGTGCCGACAATTGCAGCTCTCTTCAATGTTCCTGTTCCAAGAAACAGTGCTGGTGTACTCATCCCAGAGTTTATCCAGCTTTTGGATTCGAGAATTGCCGATACTAAATTACTTGATAACTATAAGCAATTATTAGAGGTCGCAAAAATGGAGGATGACCAAGGCTACTTGGATAGTGACGCATCATCCAAGAAGCTAGCTCAGGAACAAATATTGAAGAAAATGAAAAGTATTCAGGAAACTATCATCCGCAATGCGACCGATTATAACTACAACAACATAGCAATTGGATACGGTATACTTATTCTGGTGACTATTGGTGCAATCGTGTTTGGAACATGCATCATGGGGGTTTCATATCCACTTGCGGTTATCATGACCATCGCTTCATTAATTGGTTTCTCTTGCTTCGGAAGCAGCTTTATCGAAGAAGAGCATCAAATATGGTGGTGGATCATCACCATTTCCATATCAGGTAGTTGTGTGGCGTTTTTGATCTCTGGCAAGGGGCAATTTTGGCTCTACTTTATTGTTTTCGTGGGAGTAAGACTAATCAGAGGCTGGAATAACACTGGTCAACAGACGGTGTATAGTTATGTCATTTCGCAAAAACTAGCCCAAGATCCAGCTCTCCTCTGGGCACTTAATATATGGACTGTCTTTATTATTTGTGTCAGAGACTTTAAAGGCAACGCATTATCATTCATCTCGAGCTTTACCCTGGGCATGATGGTAATAACATACAAAATGAGTTGGGCTATTGTGAATAAAGAAGGAATGCCTGAATATTTGTTTGATACAGCAAAAAAGTATTGCGTCATATACACAGGTTCCGACAATGACGGTGTCTTTGACCAGGCCTTGATCCCGATGGCAACTTTGTTCCTTCGGTGCTTTAGCTCCATCTGTGTCATAAAGTTCGTTGCCACAGCACTAAAGATGCAGAAACCAAACACCCTGATGAACGATATGACCAAGTATATCACTCTTCTCTTGGTTTTCCTTTCTCCTTCCTCAAATATCCCATTGTTTCTAGTCTTCGAATTGATGAGGTATGCAATTTCTCCCATACTACAAAAGCAGTATAGTTCCTCTGTCTACGCAGTATCCATTGTATCATTAGTTTTGCAGAATTTTGCATTTTTCCAATTCGGTGGAACTAATTCTATTGCCACGATCGATTTGGCCAATGCATATCACGGTGTATCAGAAAACTACAATATTTATCTAATTGGACTGATGATGGCCATCGCCAACTTTGCCCCTGCCATATATTGGGCCATGTTCCCATGGAGTATAATTTACAACAAGACGGACAATAAGGGGACAGCATTTGGAAAGAATAAACTGCCATTCTTGATGTTTAGTTCCGTTGCAGGCTGCTGTCTTTTAGCAGCATGTGTTGCTTTAAGGTACCATTTATTCATCTGGAGTGTTTTCAGCCCTAAGCTATGTTACTATGCGGGCTGGACTATCTTCATGAATGTCATCGTTGGGTACCTCATCGAAGGACTACTTTTGATATTTAATTAGAAAGAGAAGATAATGCACTAATCGATGAGATATTAGATAATATATGTAGATTATTAATATAAACTCATGGTATTTGAAACTCTCTCGTGATTATTGGGAGGAAATTCAAGATCAGGGTAACTTCTGGGGTGAAACACGCGAGCTTTTCGATGCAATCTAAAAATCAAGCATGAGATGGTCTTGAGAGTTGGAACTCCCTCCATACAATACCCCTCTCGACTAGAAGACAATGCCAATTACCAGACACTATCACCATCCATTCAATGTTCGGTATCAATAAGTACGAAGGAGCAATCGCACAGTTCCCCACCACTACAAACAGTTGGGAAACACAAGATGGCAGAAATTTATTATACTCACTAGAAAAGAAGCCTATTTTCAATAACAACATATCTCCATCTCCTACGAATAAAGATGATGGGACAAATGGTATGTTCGTTAGTTCTAATACCGACGGATCTTGCATTGTTACTCTTAAGGCAGACCATCTGCGTTGGGCCAATACTCAGAAGGAACGTTTTAGCACTATGCACATCGAGCCTTTCGGAAAATTTGCTGATCGCAAGGTTACCATCTCTAAATCTCGCAATTTTATTTGTACATACACCAAGGATTATTTTAGAGTGGTTGAAATTCCATGGGGTTATGATGACATTAAGGACCACATGAGGTTTGAATTTCAGACCAAGGTATTCTCTTTGCCTCAGCGTGCTTCGATCAAGCAGGTACTATTCCACCCCAGGGCCGTACAAGATAACACACTAGTCATTCTCCTTGAGGATGATACAATTGTACTGTTCGATCTAGAGTCAGAGAACACAATTTTTTTGAATGAACCTCGTGGTGGACTAGGTCTGAACGGGCGCGTAGATGATATCAGAGGCCTGACATTCAGTAGGGATGGATTGACATTATACATTCTGAACAGCTCTGATGGTGGTGATATATATGCACTGTATCCATGTTTGCCTGCTAATATCAAACTGGAGAAGGCAGAAATAAAGGAACAGATGGAAAAGGCTGTCCTATTGTACGACGCAGTCACCGCTGATACACCAGACGAGGCCAAGGCAAATATCATTAAGCAGTTTAAGTTCGTTTCTCGGTTACACATGCAGAGTACCAAGGATGGTAAAACGGAGTTTGAGATATCCAACGATCTTCGCAAGGTCAAGCCCCAGGGACCTTTCACCGTTTCGCCATATCCTGAAAAACTATACGAGACTACAGCACAAGATATATTCACTGTACCAGTTGGAGAAGAGAGTGAAGTTTTACTGACGTTGTTTGAAGATGGCACAACTCTAGTCCTGTTTAAGGATGTTGAGATGTCCATGTGTTGGGACGCGGACAATTATGTGTACTCGAACTCTTTGGTATTGGTGGAAGAGATAACCGGTATATTTGGGAGTAGAAAGCCCACAAAACTTGAGATATTCGAGCACATCAACGAATCTGGATTTGCACTATTGTATGCACGTGAACATGCAAACTTTACACTAATTGATATGAACAGTTGGGCCTCTAAACTCGACCAGGCAATCACCAGCTCCAATTTGGGGTCCTTGAGAGATATTAAATTTCAGAGTCAATTGCTTCACAACGAAGTCCCCCGTAAGTTGTACACATCCGCCTCTATCTGGAGGTCAAAGGGAGATTCCGGTTTAATTTTTGCAGGCCCGGGTGTGGTTACAGCTGTGAGTGCCAAATTTCCACTACATGCTGCTAATGACGAGCAAGACACAAAGGATGAATCGCCCGTACTTCCAGAAGAAACTGTGAAATTAGAAGTAGAATTCTCTCAACCGTTACTAGAGATCATGGATTACAGCAAGGCGTATGTTAGACGGTGCAAAAACCCCTTCGACGAGGTTATCCCTGTTGCCATTAGACAAGAGAATCTAGCTAATGCATCTAATGAGATGCAGTTGGCAGCTCTCACGAAACTTTCTTCTCAATTAGCGAACATCGTAATCCAAGGCCAAAGTCTCGGTATTATGCTACACTCTCGCCTTGCAGAACAGCAATATGAGCTGACGAAGCAGATCAAAAGCACAAATGAAATGATCGAGAAACAGGACACACTCGCAGAAAAGTTCACTCAGCAATCAAAGGTACTCAATGAAAAGATGTCAAAACAAGACAGCTTTGTGGAACGTCTTGTTGCGCTAAACAGCAAGGTAGCTGAGGCCAACGTTGCTGCATTGTCCAAGGACAATGTAATCAGTGAGCAGGAGGTGTCCTGGTTCAAAGAGATCAGGAGCCAGGTGTTCAAGTTCAACGAGTTTGTCAACAGCCAGAGGTCCTTGCAAGCCGAGATGAACTTTGTGAGACAGGAACTGGCAAGACTGCGTGAGCAGTCCCAGAATACTAAGGACAAAACCCAACAAGAATGGTCAGAGCTGCGCAATATGCTCGAAGCCGACAGTGCGGTCATTAAAGAATGCAATGACGAAATACACAGAACTTCGAGCACATCTGTCCCAGTGACTACAACACGCGCTCCCACCTTGTCCTGATGTGGAAATATCTGTCATAGGGCTAACCCCAAATAATATATCCGTATGTACTAATCTAATATATGCGCATGTACTAATGTAATATATCCGTATACACTACTGTAATATGTGAAATAACCGGTCTTTGATCTTATTATTGTGGGCGGCACGTGACTTACACAGTTTTTGTCTTGAAAATCGCGCGCTGCGGCAGTTTGAGTCAGACGTCACTGGAGGCCGTTGACGGCATCAATTGAGATAACGATGCTGATTGCATATTGCATATATAAGGATCTTGTATTAGGATACCTCTGTTGAAATGTGCTTTTACGTAAGTTATACATACATACCTGGTAAATTGGTTCTTCTTTTTTGTTTTATTTCGTTTTTATTTTCTTCTGCAAATGTATCGTAATTTTGTGAGAACCCTGAAAACAACAACAATGACTCTTTCTAATAAACCAAAGATCGTTCCTAACAAATACTTTGGACAGAGCGGTGGCAAGGATGTCTGGACCCTTACCAACGACTCGGCAGCAGCAGCTGCTGGGAATGCCCAGAACAAGGGTCGTGAAATGCTGAACCTCGGCCAGGGTTTCTTTTCTTACTCCCCTCCAGATTTCGCTATCAAAGAAGCAAAGGATGCTTTGGATATCGCTCTGGTGAACCAGTACTCGCCAACTAGAGGGCGCCCATCCTTGATCAACTCCCTCATCAACTTCTACAATCCTATTTACAACACCGAGCTGAAACCAGCAAACGTCTCTGTGTTCACAGGTGCCAATGAGGCTATTTTGAGTTGTTTGACCGGTCTTCTGAACCAGGGCGACGAGGTTATCGTCTTTGAGCCATTCTTTGACCAGTATATTCCAAATATTGAGATGGTTGGCGGTAAGGTTGTCTACGTTCCAATCAACCCTCCAAAGGCTCTGAATGAGCGTGTTACCAAGGGTACCGAATGGGAGATTGACTGGGATATTCTCGAGAAGTCTATCAACAGCAAGACGAAGGCTGTCATTCTAAACACTCCACACAACCCAATTGGTAAGGTATTCACCCGTGCGGAACTGCAGAGACTAGGTGACCTCTGTGTCAAGCACAACATCATCATTATCTCGGACGAGGTTTACGAGCACTTGTACTTCACTGACTCATTTACCAGAATCGCCACATTATCCCCAGAGATCGGCCAACTGACATTGTCTGTCGGCTCCGCTGGTAAGTCTTTTGCTGCTACAGGTTGGAGAATTGGTTGGATTGTATCTCTGAACGAGGAGCTGCTGGGTTACGCCGCTAAGGCCCACACAAGGATATGTTTCACCTCCCCATCTCCACTTCAGGAGGCTGTTGCCAACGGTCTACGTGATGCCTCAAAGATTAACTACTTCCCAAATATGAGAACTGAGTACATCCGTAAGTACGAGATCTTCACCAAGGTCTTCGACGAGCTGAATCTACCATACACTGCCGCTGAGGGTTCGTACTTCATCCTTGTAAATTTCGCCAAGGTTAACATCCCTGCAGACTACCAGTACCCTGAAGAGCTGTTAAGCAAGGGTAAGGATTTCCGTATCTCTTACTGGTTGATGAACGAGTTGGGTGTCGTTGCCATACCTCCTACTGAGTTTTACATTAAGGAGCACGAGAAGGCAGCTGAGAACCTATTGAGATTTGCTCTATGTAAGGATGATGAATATTTGGAAAAGACAGTCGACAGACTAAGACTTCTAAAGAACTATTTGTAAGTAATTCAGCGAGAAATATTATAGTTTTTCGCAAGAACTTTCTGTACATTAATAACGAATATACATGGGTGCGTACATGACAACTAAAGAAAGAAAAACGATTATGCGGTACACTTATTTAATAATAAAGATGTGAATTTTTTTTTCTCTTAACTAGGCTAGGTCAAAGCTAAGGGCATTTTTGGAATCAATTAAAACGAGGTTAATATATTTTAAATTACGGACGCCTTGATAATGCGCGCGTAGGGTTAATACAGTAGTTCGGCTTGTCGGCAAGTAAGGAAATGGGAGGCAGCGAGTTATAATTTGAACAATTCGTCAACAACACACAGCTGCACCTATACACTGGAATGTCAAAAAAAGGACGCTGACCTCGAACCACCTTTAATGGTTCAAATATATCTTCGCTAGAGTGTTGGTTCCATATGCCGCTTAATACCATCATTTATGCCTACTTTTGGATATTCGGACTAACCAACAACATCCTATATGTTGTCATCCTTTCTGCTGCAATAGACATAGTAGGACCTAACGTTCCGAAATCAGTTGTATTACTCGTCGATATAGTCCCTTCCTTATTATTCAAATTAACGTCCCCTTTCTTCATTCACAAAATCAGGTATGGTTACAGAATAGTATCCCTAATATTTCTGAGCGTCTTCGGAATGGTATTGGTGTCATCAAAATCTGTGCATATTTGTCTAATTGGAATAGCAATGGCATCATTGTCATCGGGATTTGGAGAAATCACCTTCCTCCAACTAACGCACACATATAAAGGGGTTGCGCTGAATGGTTGGTCGTCCGGTACAGGTGGGGCTGGTCTCCTTGGAAGCGCGATATACATGCTACTGACAACTATACTGGCTATATCTATAGGTAAATCTTTACTTCTGTTTGCGGTAGTCCCATTTTCTTTTTTACTCTATTTTAGATTGGACTTGTACAAGGATTACGGTACCCAGGATAGAGAGATATCCGGGACCGGTTTGCTAGATACCACTGAAAGGTCAAATAATGGAGAAATAACTCAATCGGGTGATGATAGTTTTAATTTGAAGTCCATGCAAGATACACTAAAGAAGATTAAGGCTCTAATAGTTCCTTACATGCTTCCTCTAACCTCAGTTTATTTCTTCGAGTATTTGATAAACCAGGCTGTAGCACCAACATTACTATTTCCTATAGATAAAGACACAAGCGTGACTAAAAAAGGTCTGTTTAAATTCCACACTTATCGAGACTTCTACGTTACCTATAGCACTCTTTACCAAATAGGGGTGTTTATTTCTAGGTCAAGTGCAAGCATCTTCAGGTTCAAGCATCTGTATATCTTATCTTCATTGCAAGGAATTAACTTCATTCTCACCATCATCCAGTCATGTAAGTATGTGATTTCCCAACCGTTGCCTATCATGTTATTAATATTATATGAAGGTTTATTGGGTGGATCATCATACGTTAATACGTTCTTAAATGTCCTTGAGGAGTTATCACCAGAAGACACTGAAGCAGCCTTGGGTACAGTTACCATTGCAGATTCTCTCGGTGTGTTGTTTGCCGCCTTGATAGGTATTTCTTTAGAACCTCATCTCTGTGAGTATCAGGTTAATCGTGGACGCGATTGGTGTACCAAAGAGTAGCATTTTGTTTAGGATATATATGTATGTATGTCTGCAGCAGATTTAAGTATAAGAAGCTAGTGTTCTCATAATGAGAAATGCAGCTACAGTTAGTATAATTGATATCTGTATCCTGTGATTAACCCGAAGTGATATACCGGAAAGGAATATTATAACATAATGAACAGTATATTCGTGAGGCATTAATTTTAAACAGCATATAACCTCTGTTACCATAATGATTAGACCAATTATTTCAATCCAATATCCTTTCGTTGAAAGGGTAGTGCTATTTTGACGCTCGGCATTCGTGGGTCCAAATTTATACTTGGTATACACTTCCAATTCTTCTTCCGAATTATAGTTTGAATGCACATATAGAGTAGGTCTTGTTAGAACTAATTTATTCTCGGTGACCTTGTAGTTCTCTTCTGAAACTTCTGAATCTTCTGAATCATCTTCTATTATTTCATCACGTTCTTCAGAATATTCGTCATCAAGCGGGGTGATACTGGCCCTTCTCTCCAGAGGGAACATATCTTCGTCCTCAGCCTCAAACAAGATATGATTTAGAATTTCCTCTACTTGTTTAGCTTGAGGCCTATTGTCTGGTTCGAACGCCAATAGCGATTCAACCAATTCAAATATTCTATTATCGATTGGGTTCAAGTGTCTTTCCGCATGCAGTTTAATCATGTCAGCTTTCCTAACCCTGAATTGTTTCACCGATCTTCTCATTTCAGGTATATCTTGTTCAGGATCAAATGGTAGTTCCCCAAATATAATAAAGTAACAGATCATTCCCAATGAATATAAATCTGATGCAAATGTATACTCCTTGTACTTTGTTGTACTTGAGTTCGTTGTGGGGTTCGTTATTACTACTTCTGGTGCCGTAAACTCAAGTGTACCTGTACACCCGGTTCCTATTCTTGACTCTCCGGCAAGTTGACTCTCTCCTAAATCACCAATTACAACAGTGGGAAAGGTACTTTGATTCTGAATTTTATCATCCAGTGGTATCCCTTCTTTGTCATCTTCGGATGCTGCATATTTCGTTAATAACAGAAGATTTGATGGTTTCAGATCCCTATGAATAATTCCAATATCGTGCAACTCGTGGAGACCTCTTGCCACATCCCTAATAATGGAAAGTATCTGGACAGTTGTGAGGCCCAACTTTGCTCCCCCATGTGCCCGTTCTCTTTTCATTTGTCTAAAACGTTTCTTCCTTTCATCACTTGTCAGCTTTTCTGGAAATTTCTTAAACACTTCTGTGAGAATGCAGTCTTCGAGATTTCCTCCTTCACAATATTGTTGAAGGATAAATAGACAAGGTATTTTCTCTTTTTCCTCCCCATTTCCTGTCACTCCATAAGATTTATCCATCTCCAACCACACATGGTTATACGTAATTAGGTTTACACTCTTGTGTGTTAGAGAACTGAGGGCCTTTACCTCTCTTATGCACTTATTGAACCAATCCATGTCATTCCCAATGGATATCTTCTTGACAGCAAACACCCCTAAATTTGTGTCACCTATACGATGAACTACCTTAAATACGGATCCTCTTGCACCCGTCCCTAACAAACTTAGGGTGGTAAAGAACTTATGGAAATACCCTGGGATGAACAAGTCGTCAGGAATGAATGATGAATAGTTCGACTTGCCCTGGGAAATACCAGGAAGTGGTTGTTGGGTGAGATTATCTTGCAAGAGTTTGAAATACCTCCTAGGGAGACTGAACTTAGAATCACGTTCGGTGTATTGTCTTTTGGAGGAAAACTGGCTGTTCTTCTCGGATCCAGTTAATTCGATCTGTGTTCCACATTGGGGGCAAATGTAGGAGGATATTGTCTCTTCCTCTCTTGAAAGGATATCTTCGTCAAAAATTTCGTGTGTGTGGTCTCTGACATCCCCTGGTGGTGGTATTTGTTTAAAGTAAGATAATTTTCCAAGAGTTGGGTTCACTATCATAAGGGATCTAGTGTTTGAGTCCTTGATGATCAACGAATCATTGTTGTATGGTACTAAACTCATGTTAGAAGACAGTATTTATTAGAGGGCACCAGTCAATAATTAGAAGTAGAACAAACACAACAGTAGTAAAGAAGGTTGTAGTTCTGACTCAAATTGGTTTGTCTAAAATTGTGAAAGGTTCCTGGATCTCACCTGGGAGTTGGTATGTGTCTCATTATGAATTGTTTGTGAAGTACAGCATCCCCTTAAAACGGCGAACAACACCATCCTTGTATTTGTCCGCGAGACCTTAGCGATCATCCCAAGCCTCGAGAACTGAAAAGAAAACAACAGTCGAGAAGACGATCGTGATAGATAAAGAGAATAAATGAGGTCAGTACCGATCTCAAGTTAACATTCTCTGAACTGCTATTAAATGTTTGTGCTGCTAAGACCATGGATTTGATGGGCCTTGGAAAGAAGGCAAGGAGATCAAGTTGGAAGCCAACAAAGAAGGTCCCCAAAGATGAGAACGGCATGGAAAATGTCGATGACTTCTTCGAGGACACTCGAGAGAGTGCGATGGGCGACTTCCAATCAAAATCTACTGATTATGAGACACCAAAAAAGAACATTTCTAAACCTACGACAAATGTGAATGATAATTCAGAATTGAGGAATGATCCATCATCTAGTGTCTATAACCCAGATCCTGATTTCACAGATAGCTATCCACCTTTCTCATCCCCAAAGACGGATGATACTTATAAGACCGTCTATAAGCTGTTATCTGAGTCTGAAGAGAACTCCAGCATTTCTGAGGATGGTAATTCAGATGACGACAGTTCGTTGAGTGCATCTGTAAAGGATAGCACTGATATGTCAACGGATTACTCGATACATGATTCATCGAATGGTTATGTTCCAAAAAAGAAAAAGAGCATTCCGAAACCCCAAAGTAGTCCCGAAGTTACAAATTCAGACGAACGTTCTGATGTTGATTCAGATGCTGATTACAAGCCGGAGTCTAGCAACAAATCGCTATCTGCACGTAGGGATACCCAATCATCCATCACCAAGAGTAAGACCAGAAAATCAAATCGAATAAAAATTCCGACGTTAGATTTCTGGAAGAATGAAAAAATCATATATAGTAGAACGTCCTCTACAGATACGTTGGATATAGACAAGATCATAACATTTATTGACAATAAAAAAGAGAGTGCTAGACCTAAACAGGAACCACAGCATTCGCATATTGAAAAGTCGCAAAGGTTAAAGGTAAATCCTACAAAAAATGCAGCTGGTTCAGAATGGTTGAAGTTGGGATCCCTGACTACCACTGCATTATCAGTTCGACACAAGTCAGAAACCACAGGTCCCCTGATTGCAATAGCGTCAAATTTTGAAAAGGGGCGTCAAACAAAGAATTCCAGGAACAATCGGTATACCTTAGATACTTTATTCGATGACCAGCCTAATCATAAAAGTGGTATATTAAAATTGGATATTGGTGGTATGAAATCTCGTGATAATGTAGCCGAGTGTTTCGTAACGTTTCATGTCACTTTAGGAATTATGAAAGTTACCATTGATGAAACTTCGTTTGTCGCAGTAAGCGGTACTACGTTTCGAGTACGTGCTAACTCCGATTATAGCATTCAGAACATTTCAAAGACCCCAGCAGAATTATTCTTTGTTCAAGTGAGCTCTTTGAGCGAAAATTCAGAAGGCAGCTCCGGCGATGATTCGGATATCGAATATGCTAGGTGACCACGTTTGAAACATGTATTATATATAGGATTGTAATGATGTTTCGATATTTATTATGCGTTTTATTTATTTAAGATATTGCTACTTCTTAGCAGTAATATATAAGTAATCTGAAGACGGTGTGTCTAATATATATACGGTTTTGGAGTGTTTGCAGTTAACGGAGAGCAGCTATTTTAGGATAAATAATAGTACAGTCTAGTCTGAACAACTGAAAATAATAAAAAATCAACTGATAAAAAAAATAAAAGAGTCCTTGTTGTTATGGGAAAAGCACGACTAATTTGAATTGCTGCTTTCCAAATGCATATCATTAATGCTTTGATTTTCGACATCTAAATCACTGTTCTCGTCGCCACTATCCATCGATTCCTGTAATCTCTTCATCCTTGCCAGTTTGACCAGTGGGGCCAACGAAATGTTATCATCAGCGTACTCAGTAATGAACGGATCATTTAATAGTTCAGATGCAGAAGCTCTCTCCTCTGTCTTCACCTTCAGACACCAATCCAGGAAATGTTTCAGTATGTCACTCAGTGCCTCTGGCTCCTTCAATTGAGGAGTACCATTAGTAGCAATGAGATATAGCGCGCGAAGCGGAGTTTCATTCAGGTATGGGGGCTCACCTTCGATCATTTCAATAATCATAATACCCAGAGACCAAATGTCCACCTTTGGGCCGTACTCCTTTCTCGAAACAACCTCGGGGGCCATCCAGTATGGAGTTCCTACCATTGTCGTTCTCTTTAGGTTCAACTCATTGATTTGGGCACAGAAACCAAAATCTGTCAGTTTAATGTCACCTTCCATGGATAGCAAAATATTGTCCGACTTGATATCTCTGTGGATGACACCCTTGGAGTGTAAGAATTTCAAACCCTGCAGTGTCTCTCTGGTCACTGTACCAATCTGACCCTCTGTTAAAATGCAGTGGGTTACAACATCTGTCAACGAGCCACCTTCCATGTACTCCATAATTACCCAAAGGTCGCCCTTGAGGATGTATGAGTCGATGAAATTCACAATATTCCGGTGTTTTGATCCCTTCATCACCAAAATTTCGTTGATGATCAGTTCCTTCTTGGGCTGCTTGTCCAAATTCATCTGTTTGATCGCAACGCATGCGTTCGTCGTTGTCTCATGGGCCGTGTAGACGCCACCAGATGCACCCTGGCCGATCTTTACAAGTTTAGTGTACTTCTTTGAAGGGTCACCCTCGGAGCAGATAGTGGCCAATTTGGCATAGATCTCCTTCTTGTGTCTCTCGCGCTCCTCGCGCTTTTTCTCAGAAGCCTTCTTGGAGGCCTCTCTCGATACCGATTTCGATCTCTCAGATGTACGTGGTGTAGTTTTTGGTATCATTGGTATCGTTGGGGCCACCTTATCCTTAGCTTCTTCGACTGTCCCGGGGCTGGCCGGAGATTTAACTCTGACTGGCGATTGACCCTGAGGAATTGGGGGAAGTGGTTGCAACTCCTTCTTCAGTGTTGCCATGCGTGAAGGTGTGGCTGGTGAGCCTCTCTTCCCCGTGGATGACGGTGTGGAAGCCAGGTATGACACCTGCGGCGATGATTTCGTTAGCACTGGAGTGGCCAGTTGGCTGGCGCTCTGAGCCTGAGGTGGTTTTGGTGCTGGTCTTGAAGGAATAAATTTGTCGTTACCTGTCTGTTGTTGCAACTGAGGTGTAGTCGTGAACTCGTTAAGTGGTGTCTTTGGCACGAAATCGTGCTGGTGCTCTGCCTTAGGCGTGGTATATGTGTTGAAGTCAGGGCCCTGACTTGGCATCGTGCTGTTGTTATTGTACGATGTCCTAATGTCTGGTGTCAGCGATGAGCTGGACCCGGTTTTCGTTGATGAAGAGTTGTTGTTGCTGTTATTGTTGACAGACCCTTGTGACGAGGATATGCGTGACTGTGCCACGTCGAATGTCTTGATAACCTTGTCCTCTCCATTCGTCTCAGACACGTCCTGGTAGAACCTGACGATATCTATAACTGCCTGCATGTTCTGCTGCTGTTCCTTGCGCGAAATACCACTGGACGTCAGCAACTTCTCCCACTCCTCCGGCAATCCTATGTACTCACCGGTCTTGTGGTCTATACCTACGTGGTGCAGATGCTTTGCGTTGTACGGAGTAGATATCTTGATGGAGCTAGCCCCGCTGCTGCCGCTGGACGACCTCTTGTCGTCCTGCGAGTTCCTCTTGATGTTGTTAACAAACGAGGAAAAGACACCCTTCATAATGCTTGTACTACTGCTGCTCTTTTTGCTCTTGTTGAACTGCTTGGAGCTGGCAGACAAGTTGCTGCTGCTGGACGAGTTGCTCTGTGGAAGCTTCCGGGGTTTCGACGAGGACGACCCGGATGAGGGCACGTTTGTGCTGTACTTCTTTTTGCTCCCGGCAGCCCCCGTGGATGGGGTGATCGGTCTCGGGGTGGAGGGTTTGCTGCTGCGCGAACTGGAAGACATCTTTGTAGCAGTAGTCTGGGGACCCGGCGACTGCATCAGCTTCTTCTTTGGTGTGGGGGTTACTGTGGGCATAGTCATGTTCGTTGTGGCCACAGCATTAGTGGTTGCCGTGGCGGAAGTTGGCGCTGCGGCCCCGGGACTCTCACCACCGGCCAGAATATTACTCGTGGAGCGAGGCACCGCCCCGTATGCGGAATTCACATTCGTGGAAGCGGACTCTGTGTCCTGGGTGATTGTTGTGTTGTGCAGTGTGCTCGTGTTCAGCGTCGAGTTAGCAACGTCGACACTGGTAAATGTGTTGTTCTGTCCGTTGTGTATGTTGTTCGATATGCTATCTTCCTCGTCCCCTTGCAGCTCGTCGTCTTCGCTGTTGTTGTCCGAGTTGTTAGACGACAGTACAGACGAGGAGCTCACACGTGTAAACTGTATAGGGTCATCGAGCGACTTGTTATTAGCGCCCTTGCTCTTGCTCTTGCTCTTGCTCTTTTCCTGCTCTCCGCCGGCAGCAGTGAGCGAACCTTGCAGCCCGCCATCTCCGTCTGCCGACTTATTCGGGTCCATGGACTTGTAATTAGACGTGGTGACCTGTGTATGCAGCGTATCAGACGACCCAGAAAGAGCGCTGACATTCAGTGTGCCGGGAGCCCTGGGAATTCCGAGCGATTCCTCTGTAACCGCAGCAGCGGCAGCGCCGATTGCTGTTGCCGTTGCGGCCTTGTCCGCAGTCTCACTGCTTGACGCCACGGGAACCGCGGGCGGATCCTCTAGCGGCGGGTGTGTATCCGAAGTAGCTTCGTTCATTGTAGAGATGTGTGCACTGCCTTGGTATGTGTTATGGACAATCTCGATATGTATCTTTGAGAAATCTCGATGTGTGTATCTATGGACAATCTCGATATGTGTATCTTTGAGAAATTTCAGTATATGTACCTCTGCGAAATCTCAGTATGTGTATCTTTGAGAAATCTCAGTATATGTACCTCTGCCAAATCTCAGTATATGTACCTCTGCAAAGTCTCAGTATATGTATGTCTGCCAAGTCTCAGTATGTGTGTCAGCAAAGATCAGTGAAATAACCGGTGTATAAAACAACAAACGTCCCAAAACGGAAAATAGGAGTCAGAAAGTATGATCGACAGACCTGCAGAACACAAAGGGTAATCCTAGAAGGAACAGGGAACGTCTGGAGTGGTGTAGTTGGAACTCTTGTACCGTCTATTGCCCTCTTGTCCTCTTGTCCTCTTGTCCCTGGCGGTGTGTTGTGTACACATCTGCCGCCAACTTGTCAATGCTTTCGGCGGTTCCCGTCCCGCGCCGCCCGCCGCCCGCCGCCCGCTGCCCGCTGCTCCCCGCCTCTTTTTTTTTTCCCGCCGGTCCATTTATATTTTTACACCGGCGGCCGTTTTTGTCGCTGTGCACGATGCGGGCGGCGGCTGTTGTCCGCAACGGGAAATTGTTGGGCGGGTTGTGATAGTATACGGGTATAACAGTGTGAGAGTGTGGTATACAGTGCAATAATGCAGTATAACAGTGCAATAATGCAGTATACAGGTGCAACAATGCACTAGTATAACAGCAGAAGGTAGATAGGTAACATTTTTTTGTGGTTTTATGTATTTTATATAGTTTTTTTAGGGATTTTATTATTTTATATTGTTTTTCGAAAGCTTTAACGGTTTTATACTGTTTTTGGTGTTGTTTTGGTTGTTTTGTTATCCTGGAGTGGTCTGGCCGTGCTGCTAAACTCCATTAGAGAGGAAGCGGTCGGTAATGTCACTTAGGAAGTCGATGTGGTCGTCGCCAGTGCCGACCATGCACGAGTAGCGTCTTAGGCCTGTAGTTGGGCGGTTCCGTGAGTCCATGTGGTGCAGGAACGACCGGGACAGTACAGGCTCGGCCTGGCCATCGTCGTATTGGTGAGGGCTGACACGGATAGCCTGCACGATCATCTCGATGTTTCTGTACTCGGGCAGGCATCTCTTCGCTGCTTCAATGAAGGCCGCCTTGGGGAAGGCCGGGAAGCCCTCCAAGTAGGACATGCGCAGAACACTGCCGTCAAACGACTCCTCAGCCGAAAGAAGGTTGCCGGGACCCCAGGGACGTGTGTCGTCTGCGTTGTTGACCGAGCTGAGGTCTGCCAGGACACCAAAGACACGGGACAGGGAGTCGGCACCACGGATGCGGCACTTGCACAGGTGGGAATACGCCTCTTCAAATGTAGCAAATCTTTCAATAAAGGGCTTGTTCCTGGAGGCAAAGAGTAGAGAGTCCTTGACGTGTTGCTCCAGCGGGTAGGAGAACTCGCTCTCGTCCACCATGGTGGCAACACCGCGGGCACTGCTGAGCCGGTCCGCCAGTCTCCCACCGTACATAAATGTTGGGTACACCCGGGCCAGGTTGATCATGAACTCTAGCATAGCCTCCAGTAGTGGTGGGACATCTGTGGAAACGACATAGACGAGCTCCAGACCCTGGCTCGAGCTTGTGACAACAATATCGCCGTCCCAAACGGTCAGACCACTGTCCCTGCGGATCTTGTACACCTTAAGTCTTCCAAACTGGGTGGCACCGATGAAGGTGTATCCAACGGGTTCGCTATTCCTTAGAAGACGGGCAATGCGCCTGTTGATATCCCTGTACCTGTCAAGGACTCCGCATAACTCAACTGCAGAGTCTTCCTTCCGTGCGTTCATAGACCATGGTAGCGGAGCAGTGGACCCTGAAGTGCCAACTACGACCCTGAGATAGGCAATGTACTCCTCGCACTTCTTTATCTTGAAGTGGTTGATGGCAAGCTTCTTGAGGGCTTTCCACTGTCTGTAAGTTGGTCTGCTTGATCTGGCAGGTGTGGCACTGGCGGTGGGTGGGATGGGGCCGAGACCGTCCAGAAGGTTGGGGGACTCAGCAAACGAGAGACCAAAGTCCTGGACTCTGCTGGGTGGGATAAATATTTCAGTGTTGATAACATTCTGTCTTCCAAAGTGGAATGGGAACTCACTAGAAGAAGAGAGGTTGGATCCCCAGATGGACTGAAGGGGAACAAACTCTTCTGGGTCGGCAGTTTTTGGATCGTTATGGTTGTCAGCCAGAGGGCCCCAAGACACTCTCTGGACTGCCCGAGGTGGTGGTTCAACACCCTCGTCTTCAGATGAGTCAGACCCGAATTCACACTCAACATCGGAAACCTCATTGACCGGTTGGTCTACAGATTCGGAGTTAAGTAAAGCTGGTGCGGAGGTTTCTTGGGGCACCTCCTCAATTGGAGCTGGAAGATCTGGGGTGTGGATGTTGGCAAAACCCCGTCTTCTGATACGGCTGACTATCTCACAAAGAGCGTTGTAAATTGCAAGAGTCCTGCCATAACTCTCTGTGTTTCTGTGGACAGAGTTAGAGACAATGAGCGCACGGGAAGTAGGTGGAGCAGGGTTGCTCACAATTACCGCTGTGTTGTTCAGAATATTATCTCTGTTGCTGCGTCTTGGTGGTTCAGTCTCAAAGGTTACGTGAGGCCCCTCGACGTTTGTGGAGGAGCTCTCGGGTGTGAAGTCCCCTTCGGTAGTAATCAGGATGGAAACTAGAGTTGGGGAGCCTGGTGCTGGTGCTGGTGCTGGTGCTGGTGCTGGTGCAGTGACTGGGACTGGGACTGCGGCTGCAACTGGGAGTGTGACTGGTGCTAGGGCAGGCGAAGGGGATGGGGTTCTTGGTGGGACTGAGGCAGGAGATTGACTGTTGCCAAGGTTGTCGGAGATGCTGCCCTCGTCACTGGAAGTAGCTGGAAACTCGCCGTCGACATTTGGAAATGCAACTCTTGGGTAAGTCTCAACAGTACTGTTGATTGGGTCAACCAGAAAACGGACCTTTCTTGAGTCAGAAGTTGGAGCAATGTTGGTCATTTTGGCTTTGCGGTTGGTGGAGGGGTAGATAGCTAGTTGGAAAGGGTGTAGCTATGTGATTTGGCTAAGGAGGAAAGTGTGAGTTTGGTGAAACGTCAGACTTAAACTTAGGAAACTGCAAACGCTGGATAATACAAATTAGTTCTTAGGAACAGAAGAGAGTAAATGTGGTTTACTATCTTGGTGTACTATGGGTTTGGTTTTCTTTTACAAAAGTTATAAAATAAATAGGAAAGTGAAGAAGAGGAAATCTAAAATCTTGGAATAAATGCTGAGGTTGGCCATGAATTTATACGTTTTGGAATGGAGCAGATCGTTGGTGCTGTTGGTAACGTTACCAGATGTGAATGCATCCTGTTCATTTACCATTATCCTTTGGAAACGGTAGATTTAGGAATACGCGAGGTCAAGTTGGTTAAGAAATGGCGTACAACTTGGCTGATGAACCAGTTGGTGCTCGGTGGCTGATGAACCACTTGGTGCTCGGTGGCATATGGCCCAGTTACTTTAAGACAATGTAGAGGAACTTGTCTACCGTTTTCTCTCTCCTTGGTGCAGCTTGTGTCGTTTTTCTAGGGACCCTTACATTATGTCTCTCTCTTGGTACCACCGATTCTACACAGAAAATCGCCTAGAACTGAAGGCAAAAAAAAAGTAATTGGTAACAATGTTAGGAACAGTGCTATCTGGGGTATTAGTGTGGGGGTGGGGTTGGTGTATTTCTACGAATATTTTGTGAACCCATCCTACCTGGTGCCCCAGGTAACTCTGTCAATGAACACCTCCAGTACAACATTTTCTAACATGTAACATACCATTATACAGTACACCAACTAAAAAAAAAAGGACCTCTTAATTTCAGGCAAGAATTCATCTCTACCCATCCCTTGGTTTATCTGAGGAGAGGAACGGTACACAAAAACGAGCACCGCTAACTACGGTGGTAACATTTCCCTTTGGCAGAGAGGAAGAAAACTTTGGAAAAAGTAGTGGATGGTGGCGAAACTAATTTACTACACTACAAAGAACATTCACCACCCTACCCCACGACAACGAAATTTCCCCATACATCGCCACACCGACATCTCCTGCAGTCCAGCCAGTGCCAACACGACAGCCTTCACCTCTGCCATGTCCATATTGGGCGTGTGTGACGTTTTCGCAATGCGGCGGCGTCGCTTTCGGCATCACCGCGCACGAACTGAAAAATTTTCCTCTCGCGATGAGCATCGCGCTTCTGGCACACAACTGTATAAAGTTCTGTAGACCACAACCGCCAGGGCTGACGATGTACATATTGTGCTCCGGAGTCCCGTACTTGTTGGTATTGTTATCTGTATCTATATTCACGAATCTAGTTCCAGATATACACCACCCCGTAATCCCCATTGCATAATGCCAAGATCCAAGCGTTCCAAGCTAGTTACCCTTGCTCAGACCGACAAGAAGGGCAGAGCCAACAAAGAGAGAATCTTTGACGAGGTCAGAGAGGCCCTAGACTCCCACCGTTACGTCTGGTTGCTTTACTTGGACAATGTCAGAACCCCTGTTCTGCAAGAGATCAGAACAGCCTGGGCCGGGTCCAAGCTGCTGATGGGTAAGAGAAAGGTTCTGGAGAAGGCCCTTGGTAACACCAGAGAGAACGAGTATAAGGAGAACATGTACAAGTTCACCAAGCTTTGCACTGGTGTCACTGGTCTGCTATTCACTGACGAGACCCCAGAGACCGTCGAGGAGTACTTCAAGGCCTACGAGAAGGCCGATTTCTCTAGACCAAACTCCAAGGCCCCAATAGCGTTCACTATCCCAGAGGGTATTATCTACTCCCGTGGTGGTCAGGTCGCTACCGAGGACGACATCCCAATGGTCCACTCCCTAGAGCCAACCCTAAGAACCAAGTACGAGATCCCAACCAAGATCAAGGCTGGTAAGATCACTCTAGATGCACCATACCATGTCTGCCAAGAAGGTGAGACTCTGGACGTCCGTAAGGCCCTGATCCTGAAGCAGTTCGGTATTGCCGCCTCTGTCTTCAAGGTCAAGCTTGCTGGTTACTATGACAACGAGACTTCCGAGACGACTGTTACCAACATCAACATGGACTAATTGTTTTTGCCGATGTTCTAATGCTAAAATACGCACATCGTCAAAATCCTGTCTAAAGAGCCATACGGTGCTGTCAGCGAATACCAAAGGCTGGTGCATTCCGTGAAGAAGACCATCACATCCCTTTTTTGTACAATAACTTAAGTAAAATGTAAAGACACGCTGTAAATAGGCGTGCCCAATGCACATCATTATCGATTAAATATGCGTTTATTATGTAATGCTATTTTTGTAGTAACGAATCCCAGTATACCACTATGCGTTCTAACGGCACTATGCGGTCCTTTTGCCCATCAAACCACACGACAAAGACATCGTCCAGGTCATGTTTCTGCCGCACCTTGTAGAGGGTGCTTACAACAAGATTGCACAACCGAACTTGCTCAGGACCGCTGTCATGGGACATTACCAGCACGTCCAGTCCGTAGAGCACGACGTTTGAGTACTCTATCGATTTCTCGGCCTCCAGCTTCATCAGGAACATGAGCAAGTACTGCAGCTTGTTCAAAAACAGGATCTTCACATTCTCTCTGCTGCGCACAATAGACGACACAGAACTGCTGCGACTGGTAAACCCTTGCTCGATCCTGCGACGAGCCTCCTCTCCCAGCACAAACATCAAGGTCTTGTCATCCTTCTCCAAGAGCCGGTCAACCACATCGCTAATCCCCATGGCTCTCAATTCATCCGAGTAAAGTCGTTGGGACGAGGTTGTGTGTATGCAACAAGCAGTCTTGAGAAAATATTGTCCATCTCTTGCATATATATATATATATGTGTGTATGTATATCCTTGTCTCCCTCTCTCTTATTCGATATTCACAGGTCGCTACTGGCTGTTCTCTGCCCTCGGTGCAACCTCGCGTTTCGGCCGAGCAAAAGCTGGACTGTCCGGCCAAACTTCCAGGGAAAGGGAGGTTCGCACTTTGAACTCTACACACGTCCAACAAACAACAGAGATATAGAACCAGGGTGCTCGAAAAGAAGGTATTATACATCATCCCTTTAGAGAGTAACTATACATTGCACCACCCCCTCATCAAACAAATAACGAGATGCTAAGTTCCATTAGTCGCGGAGCCGTGATACGGAGCGCCTTCAAGGTGCGCAGTCCGGCCACGCAGATTTCCAAGAGACTGCAACATACTACCAAGACGGCTGAGCCCGAGCTGGACCAGGAGCTGGACCAGGACATGATCTTACTGCGTCAGAAGCAGCTGAATGACAGCATTACCTCGAGACTTAAGGCTCTGAGAGAGGTGAACGTTAACGAACTTGGCGAACTGCAGAAGGTCCTTGATATGCCACTGACTCCTAAGGAGAAGCAGCTCGATGAAGAGCTTACCAGCTTTCTGAATGAGTTCTCGTCTATGTCTAGTTCTACTGGTACTATTGGCTCTTCTCAGGCCGACGTCAGTTCGGGGGCTTCGGCGATCAGAAGCCAACTGGAGCAATTCCCTTTCCTAGAGCCCTCGTCCAATGACAAATCTTACACCCCACAGGAGTTATTCCTGAGACAGCTAAAGCATGCAAGGGAGAGTGCCAGACTTGGTGCGGATGTTACGAATGTTTACAACCCAAGCAAGGACATCAACAAGCCGCTAAGCGTAAGCCAGGTCTCTGTAAACAAGTTGATGGAGGCTGGTGTACATCTAGGTCAGTCTACTTCTCTATGGAGATCATCTACCCAGCCATTCATCTACGGTGAATATAAGGGCATCCATATCATCGACATGAACAAGACTCTTGCTTACCTAAAGAGAGCTTCAGAGGTTATTGAGGGAATCGTCGAGAGAGGAGGTATCGTTCTTTTCCTAGGTACCAGGGACGGACAGAAGAGGGCCCTAGAAGAGGCCGCCAAACGTGTTCGTGGATACTATGTCTCCACGAGATGGATTCCAGGTACACTGACAAACCCAACAGAGATCAGTGGTGTGTGGGAGAAGTGCGAGGTTGACATGGCGGACAAGTCCACGGGCCGTGTGCTTACTGCTGATGAGAACGCCAGCATTGTCAAACCGGACCTATTGGTTGTGCTAAACCCTACTGAGAACAGAAATGCATTGAACGAGGCCATGAAGACTAGAGTGCCTACTATCGGTATTATCGATACGGACTCTGAACCGTCGTTTGTCACGTACCCTATCCCTGGTAATGACGATTCGTACAGATCTGTCAGTTTATTGCTAGGTGTCCTCTCCAAGGCTGGTGAGAGGGGTCTAAAGAAGAGACTGAGCAAGTACACTAAGCCTGAGTAAGATGTGAATAGTTGTTTTTTTCATTATTATTATTAAAGCAAACTGTTCCATTATATCTTTCTTCCGGGTTTGACGCTGTGGCGACAAATAACATATTCCTTCCTTCTTTCAAATTTAAATAACGTAGCCTACCAAATCTTGTATATAGGTAATTACACATACACTCACATACTAAGACATTAGCACTGTACAGACAGATATATTTGTATCTCACTGTATCAAACTGTGTGACCTGTTGGTGCAACAGTGGGGTACACGTCCACACGACATAGATGTAATTAAATAGTACTGTTTTACCAGTACCACATATGAAATAGCGGACAAAACATTAAAATTTAGGCATTATATGTATATATTCATGATGTGATGGCAAAGAAATCTCCCTTAAAAAGAAGGGTAGTTCGCAAAAGGTAAGATATGTAAGGTTAAAAAGTGAGGACTACACAACGATATTGCAGATGCATTGCGATGTTGTGTTTTAGATGTTCCCACGTCCTCTTTTATTACTTTTTTTTACAATGATACTTCTTAAAGATATGTCTCTCTCGCTCTCTCTCTCTCCTGGCCACTTGGGAAAATGTCTATTTTAGTTTAATACTGTGAGTTCCGATTGTTGTGATGAGTGAAAAGTTGACAGCGGCGTATCTAATCCTCGTCTGAGGAGTTCTCACTTCTCTCGTCGTTCTTCTCACCGGTTACCAGCATCACGTACAGGATTCTTGCAATCAGGTACAACCAGTACAGGTTGACGAGCTGCAGAGCCATGATCAGCGTGAACACGATGCTCTGGGAGATCCAGCACTTGTACTGCTGGGTTGCGAAGTTCAGCACGTACGTTCCCTCGGTGCGGAACTGTGTGAGGACGGACCACAGGATCTTGATGTTAATGTAGTGACGCAAGTATACCCAGATGACAATGAAGATGACAAACACTGGACCCGTGAGGATGGACTCGAAGTAGTTCAGCGTCTTCGACATGGCTAGCCACCAATCGGAGATGTCCATGGTGATGTAGATGGCGAGTCCCATCTTGGTGAAGTTGAAGACGTATGAGGACCAGATCAGCAGCAGAGTGACGATGTGGTGGAAAACCAGCTCCTTGTAGTCCTTTCTAGGCTTCTCTAG
>JAKTPZ010000287.1:0-17062 GCA_030579215.1 Maudiozyma pseudohumilis
CTAGATATCTACAGAGCTGTTAAGGAGTACCTTCCAGAGCTTCTTCCAGGTATGAACGACTCTGACCTGAGCAAGATGTCTCTAGGTCTAGCCCACTCCATTGGCCGTCACAAGCTGAAGTTCTCCGCCGACAAGGTTGATGTTATGATTATTCAGGCTATTGCCCTTCTAGATGACCTAGACAAGGAGCTGAACACCTACGCTATGAGATGTAAGGAATGGTACGGCTGGCACTTCCCTGAGCTAGCTAAGATTGTCACCGACTCTGTTGCTTACGCTAGAATTATCCTAACCATGGGTGTTAGATCCAAGGCTGCCGACACTGACCTAAGCGAGATCCTTCCTGAGGAGATCGAGGAGCGTGTCAAGACTGCCGCTGAGGTTTCCATGGGTACTGAGATCACTGAGGATGACTTGACCAACATCAAGAACCTTGCTGACCAGATCGTCGACTTTGCCACTTACAGAGAGCAGCTATCTAACTACCTATCCGCCAGAATGAAGGCTATCGCTCCAAATCTAACTCAGCTTGTTGGTGAGCTTGTTGGTGCCAGACTTATTGCCCACGCTGGTTCTCTAATCTCCCTAGCCAAGGCTCCAGCTTCCACCATCCAGGTTCTAGGTGCTGAGAAGGCTTTGTTCAGAGCTCTAAAGACCAAGCACGACACTCCAAAGTACGGTCTGCTATACCACGCTTCTCTTGTCGGTCAGGCTACCGGTAAGAACAAGGGTAAGATTGCCAGAGTTCTTGCTGCCAAGGCTGCCGTCTCTCTACGTTACGATGCTCTTGCTGAGGACAGAGACGATGCTGGTGATGTTGGTCTAGAGGCCAGAGCCAAGGTTGAGAACAGACTATCACAGCTCGAGGGCAGAGACCTGAGAACAACTCCAAAGGTTGTCCGTGAAGCCAAGAAGGTCGAGATGACCGAGGCCAGAGCCTACAATGCCGATGCTGACACTGCTGCTGAGGCTAAGGCTGATGCCGACTCTGACTCTGACGACGACTCTGAGTCTGAGTCCGAGGAGGAGGACAAGAAGGAGAAGAAGAGAAAGAGAGAGGAAGAGAAGGAGGAGAAGAAGAAGGCCAAGAAGGCTAAGAAGGAGAAGAAGGAAAAGAAGGAGAAGAAGTCCAAGAAGGAGAAGAAGGACAAAAAGTCCAAGAAATAATCTGCATATTCTCGAACTCCCAATTGCCACTTGCTGCCGCACTACCCCCCCAATTTGTCATTTCTAACCCCACCATCTCAATAAAAAAAAACATTACCAAAAGTAATTAAGTAACTCTATTTTTTTATATCATGATATTTAATGTAAAATAGGAATAGAAAAAAAAATAGAACAATATTAGTAAATTTTGTGATTTACAGAAATAGCATCGACAATAATGCAGGTAGATGTGCATCTTAACTATATGTAATTTTATCTTAGTGTGAGCATACTTTTACGTTTGTTCGAATGTACTTTTATTTTATATAGCTTATATTATTATCTTAGATGGCCTTTACATAACGTCTATCAATGCTTAGCCACTGGAGTCTCTCCTGTTACCTTAGCGACAAACTCTCTAGCCATGTCACCGAACCCGACCATGAAGACTGTTTGCCAGACACCAAGTCCGATTCTTGGGGTGATACCCCTGTACAGACCCTTGATACCGTTAGTGCTGTAGATATACTTGAACGTCGTGGCGACAGTCAGGTTCTTTGGTCTGTTAGGGTCTGCCTTCTTGGACTGCATCTCTACTCTAATAACCTCGATCGGCTGATTCCAGGCACTCAGACCACCACCGATAGCGGATGCCGAGATCTTCTCTAGTGCAGACAGCTTGTCGTCCTTGTTTGTCTTACCTGTAGACTTGCGGATGATGTCCTCGACCAGTCTGGAAAGACCGAAACGCGAACCCCAGTTGGTCATCTGTCTGATAGCGACGGCATTGACACCCTTGTAGATACCGCGGAGTCCCTCCTTGGCGTAGATGGTCTTGAACACGGACCAGGATGACTGTGCAGGAGCACCCTCGACACCCTTCTTCCTCGTGATCTCCACGGTCTTCATGCATGTACAGAAACCCATGGTGAGGTATGACTGGGCAACACCACCAGTGATACCACCCAGGATACCTGAGCTGAAGTTTCCGAAGCCCATGGACTTGAAGTGGTGCTCGGACTCCGACGCGACGAACAATAGCACAGCGCCCTTGGTGGAGGCCTCGATCCAGGCCCAAGGGATCAGACCCTGATAGAATCCAAAGACACCACCACGAGACCAGACGTGACGCATGGCACCCAGGAAATTCAACTCACGGTTAGCGGCCATGGTGGTCTTGATAACCTCGAGAGGCTGACCGAGAGTGGTCACCTCGCACATGTTCAGACCGGCACCTAGCAGGATGTTAGAGAAGGACACGGGCTTCTTCTTAAGAGCGGGAGGTTGGACTGGAGCACTGGACATTTCTTAACCTTTTTGTTTTATTTTATAGGGTGGGAGGGGAAAAGGAACCAGAAATATATATATATGAAACCGAATCTTGAAATTGCTCATCTTATCCATGCATTGACCTCTTATATAGGTGGGTGCAGAATTTCCCGACGTGAATCATGCGGCGGCCGAGCGGATCCGGAATTCCGCGGCACGCAGCCGCCAATTCCTGTGGAATCTGGACGTGGGTTTTGCCAGGCGGCGCGGCGCGGAGTGGGGGGGCGGCCGTGCGGAGTGATATTGGGTCACGTGGGTGCCATTGTCACGTGTACTGAACAATTGTCACATGTATTACACAATCACCATCTCAAACACGAGGGAGTTGACTTCATCGTGTTGAAATGTTTTCACACAGCCAACAGGAACATTGTTGCCCACCCTTTTATAACGTTGCAAGCCCCGAACTGTACACAGTGCACACACACCCTGTACACAATGCACACACACACTGTACAGTGCAACCGCGCAGTCAACACGGCCCGCTACATTTTCACATCACCACCAACGACATATACAAGACATCGCAACAGCCCTCTCAGCGGCAAACCACAGGGACACACATAGACCTCCATCACAATCACAACCACAAGGAGAATCACTACCACCCCACGATGGCTAGAAGGAAGAACACGCGCAAGACTGCCAAGCACCCCTCGGCATCGCAGGTGGAGCAGCTGCTGGACGCGAGAGCCAGGCTGGCCCAGAGCAAGACTCCAGACCAGGGGCAGAGTAGAGCGCCAGGCAGGGTGGCAAAACCCGTGCTCAGCAAGAAGTTAGAAGGAGAGTTTGCAGAGATGATGGAGAGGTTCGGCGGCGGACAGACGGCGCAACCTGCAGGAACGAGAAGGAACGCCACCAAGGAGTCGGCAGCACAGGGAATGCTCCAGCTGGAGAAACAGAAGGGGGCGAGCCTAGAGAAACAGGTAGACACGAGTCTAGAGGGTGTTACAAGCGAGGACCATTCGAGGAAGAATGGAGGGAACGGTAAAACCTCGGCGGCTAACGCCAGCGCCAGCGCCACCGAGCCCGAGACGGCAGCGGCGGCCCGGTCCCGCCCCAGGCCCAGGCCCAGCCTCACCGAGCTCAAATCACGCTCGCCCCACCCGTCTACGATCGACCACCACGACCCCAACGCCCCCTTCCCCTTCCTGCTAGCGGCACTGAAGGCGAGCCCGCACACCGTCCCCGTCCCCACCCACTGGCAGAACCGCAGGGAGTACCTTTCCGGCCGCTCCCTCCTAAGCAAGCGGCCCTTCGAGCTGCCCGAACCCCTGCGGCAGACGGGAATAGAGGAAATGCGGCCCACCCTGCCTGGCCAGTCTAACAGAGACGAGGCCGAGGCTAGCGAGGACAGCCGCTCGCTCAAGGCAGACGCCCGGGCACGCGTACAGCCCAAGGCGGGCGCACTGGATATAGACTACGCGCGGGCCTACAGCGCCGTGTTCCAGGCAGGCCGCCAGTGGAGACCCGCGCTGATGCTGCCGTTTGGAGACATGTACTACGAGAACAGGAAGATGGCACAGGAGACGCAGTGGAGGCAGTGGAGGCGGGAGTACGTGCCCGGCAGGCTGAGTGCGAGGCTGCGCGAGGCAATGGGGCTGGGGGAAGGCCAGTTGCCGCCGTGGTGCCGCGGGTTTAGTCCCAGGGAAGCCGGGCGGGGCGGGTCCAAGGACGTGTCCCCGTCTACTGACACGGGGGCACAACCCTTCCTGCCGCCTGCCTACCCCAACATGCTTGTGGCCGGGCTGAACTGGGACATTTCCAACCTGTCCAGCGAACGCTACGCAGAGGTTCCTGATTCTGCGGGTAAGGGGAGTGCAGGCAAGACACATTACTTTGGAGCGATCGTTACGTTTGAGAAGGTTTCCCCTGTTCAGGTGGCGCCTCTCTCCAGGGAGGACCTGCCTAAGAGCCAGGACGCAGGGAGTGGTGAAACTACGCAGGGAGGAGAGAGCGCACTGCCTAGGGATATTCCCTTGCAAGAGGTGGTTGCAGTTCCGTCTGCAGTTCCCTCTACACTGGCGTCTGCAGTTCCCTCTGCTGAGGATGCTGAGGACAGGCCTCTCTACACAGTCATCGACACGAATGGCGGTGGTGATACCGGTGCCGAGGCTGGATCGGACAGTACAGACACAGAGGAGGAACAGAAGTTAGAGAGTTTCAAGTTTTAGGAAGTGTATGTTTGTGCCTTTTTATGTCTGTTTTGGGAATAGCCGCGGAGCGCGCGAAGACAGTAAACGTGGGAGTGGGATACAATATATATATATATACCATGCATGAAAATGCGTATAATACAATATATATATATATACCATGCATGAATATGCGTAGAACACAATGCATTCGAGGTACGTTTGGCGGTGTTTATGTTACATCCTGTGCAGACCGTGCTGTGCAACACTGTGATATTGGTACGGATAAGGGCAAAGGGGGCGACGTATATACATCCGACTTTTTCCACGTTGGGGCATGTACTACATAATGACATTCCATACAACTCTCACTGCAACCGCCATAACTGAACCCTTAGTAGTTGGAATATTCAACGCCCAACTCTCCAAAGGAAAGAACTTCATACGCGGAAACACTCCCAACAAACAGAGCAAACACACATTCTGCACCGTTTGACGGACGCAACCTCCCTCCCGATACCCTGTTCTTCTTTCGCTATTTCACTATTTGTTGTGTTGCCCTATAAATCAAGGGACCATTTAATTCATTGCAACTAGGTATACCTGATAGCGCCATACGCCAATTGTATTTTTCGCGTAGCCCTCCAGATGAGATGCTGAAAAAAAAAAAAGCAGAATAAAAATCTTTCAGCTCATCGCCTATAATAAACGGAATCTACGGTAACGAACAGTACTGGTTACATATTGTTGCAAGAAAACAGCTGTGAACGCACATTGCATATCGTTTCTGCGCTTTTTGACTATGAAAACCTCAATGGAGACAAAGGTGAAGAAGAGCAGTAAAAGAAAGGCTGAGAAACTTGATGATGTCGAGGAGTTTGACACTTCTGTCAAGAGGTCAAGCAAGTCTTCGCACGAGAGCAAGAAGTCCAAGTCCAAGTCCGAGAAGAAGGTGAAGAAAAGCAAAAAGGACAAAAAGGTCAAGTCAAAGAAGTCAAAGAGTGATAAGAGCAATCCGACTGAAAAAATTACAAAGGACCAGGAGGAAACTGCTGTCACTGACCCGGCCAGACCCCCCAGACCGTTCGTTAACCACTACAGTTTGTCCCAGGTGACTGAAATTGAGCATGCCACAAGTAAATTTATTGAGGCTTACGAAAAGTTGATGGAGCTGTCTCCAAATATGAAAGCTTACCAGGCCTCTTTTGACAACAAGGATAAACTGGACTTCCAACTTATTCCATCATTCACAAGGTTCAAATTGCAGCTCGGTGCTGAGCTGAAATCTTTGCACCAACTAGGGAAGCCACCAAAAATGGATGAGGTGCTAAATTATAAAGATAATTACAATGCAGCTGATGCCATACCTGTTCTAACAGCACTGACTCCGGAAGATGTAGAGAGCCTACCCGAGGAGAAAGTAACAAAGCCTGTCGGCGATGGTGCATCCATTACAAGCGACAAGTTACTCTTTGAAAAGACTAAACAAAAAGAATTCACTTCTTTGAAGGGCGAAAAGAAAATATGGCCACCACCACTTCCTCCGATCACTGATCTGGCTTTGAGAGCACGTGTTTTTATCCACAGATCAATGGTATCTAACCATCTCTACATGTCCGAGGAAGAACTGCTAGTATCCCACAATGAGAGATTGGAATTCTTGGGTGACTCTGTGATGAACACACTGGTTACCTTGTTTCTGTACAGAAATTTCCCCCATTATGACGAAGGCCAGTTGTCAAAACTGAGGGTTGCACTGGTACGTAATGACAAACTAAAGGAATTTTCTCACGAATACAAACTAGACCAGTTCCTAAAGAGTAATGTGAACCAAGATGCAAACTCTAACTACAAGAGTGGTAAAATGAAGATGACCGCTGATATATTTGAGGCATACGTCGGTGGCCTAGTGGAGTCCGGAACAAGCCTGGAAACTATTGAAAAGTGGCTAGAGGATCTTTGTGAACCTACCGTCAAAGCTGTCACATCGATGAAACCGACACACTTTAATAACAATAGTGATCTGGACGTAAATGCCAAAAAGAACTTATACTCCTTGATTGGTTATGCAGCGCTAGGACTTCATTACGAGACAGTGCAAAAGGGCTCCTCAGAAGGCCAGAATTTCACAGTTGCTTGCAAGATTGCTGACGGAACAGTGTTGGGTGTCGGTCACGGCAGAAATACGAAGCTAGCAGGAACTAAGGCCGCTGAAAATGTTCTCAGTAACAAGGCTTTGATTGAGAAATATGCTAACCAACGTGCAGCAATTCCAAGATCAGAATCGAGTAACAGAAATGCAGAGATAACACACCGTACACCCTCTGACAGAAGTACTGATGCCGATGGGTCAAATCTACAGAGACCATCCAAACCCAAACCATCTGATGTAGGAGCTATTCCTTCTGTTTTTAAACAGGTCAGGAAGGAAAAGAAAATAAAACGGTCTCAGAAAGCTCCTGTGGTTGATCCATCTAAAAATGTCGATAAGACAATTGTCCTGGGCCCTGATGGCGAACTACAAATGATTTGAATGCATAAATTAGAATTATATAAATTCATATAAGGAGATAACCTCCTAATAGTCATATATTGTACAATATAAAGGTTGTATGATAGCCTTGAATATTCAAATGTCTAGAATAACTCGGCCAAACTTTTACTTCCTTTCTTTTTGAAGTTTCCTCTCACTTTCTTCTTAGATTGGTTTGAATTTGCGCCATTTAGAAGTACTGGCATTGAGTCTACGTTTGAATAAACGACACCTAGCTCAGACTCTGTATTTTGACTCTTCTTCAATTTCTTCTTTACCTTTGAACTTTCTTTGGCGAACCATTTTTCAAATTCCAACGCAGCAACTTGTTCTTCTAAGGAACTAACCATCTCTCCAGATTTATCGCCGAAAACTGACGCAATTTCGTTGACAGGTTGCACAGTTGATGTCACATATGGAGTGATTCCACCTGAGTTACCACTACTAACAAATTCTGTATATTTTATTTTGTCTGTTTCGGCTTGCTTACCCCTCTTTTTACTTCTCTTCGGTGTTGCTTTTAGCTCGGTAGTTTTCGCACCTATAAGTGAAGGTAGACTTGTGCCTCCGATACTTGTACTGCGTTGTGATACCGGTTTAGATGTTGGAGAGTTACTAGGATTCCGAGAAGATGACTTACCCCAGACTGGTTTCTTTTCCTTTGGAGGTGAGTCGACCTTTGAACTGTCTACGACATTTTTTCTGTTCTTTTGGGAAGACTTCTTGAAAACACCTGAGATTTTGGAGGTTTTATCTTGAGTTTCTCTGGGTATTTCTTGTGCGCCTTTCTGTAGAAGAGAAGGCAAATTCTCTTTATTAGACGAATTCTGGTCGTGCCAGACAATTTCACTACTTTGGATTTCAGTAGGCACAGGTGAAATCTCGGAAGGTCTCCTACTCTGGTCAGCGGTGGATTTCCGTTTAGGCTTCCTGACAACCTCGACAAAATCACTTGTTTCATCTTCAATAGCGCTAGAATTTTCGGAGTTCAAACTTGTAACCGAACTCCAAGGATTCCGTAGTTCCACTGGAAATTGGGAATTGTCGTACGAACTGTTACTTGGTTGTCGGGATGTTTTGTATACAGATTGTCTACGACCGGTTCCCTGCTGGGATGACGACGGTCTTCTCGTCGAAGACCTGCGTCTACCAGTGTGACCATCGGTGGCTTGGTCAAATAACGGTTCAAATTGGTTTGGTCCGTTCATAAATGTTGAATTAAATTTAGCAATGTTAATTTTAAACATATCAATCCAATCAATACCAACCATATCATACCAGGATGGGAGTGCATGATCCGACGCCTTACTGTCTTTGAAATATTCTGATTGTTTGGTGAGTCCATTCCAGATATTGTTATCAAAATACTGATCAACGATATTCAGATTTTCCTTGAAGAAAAGGATACTGATATGGGTGTAAATGAAGGTCATACAACTTTCTGCTAGGAGTGAGGCATGTGATTGAACAGCGTTTAAAAGAATAGGAATTACAGTTCCACCGTTAATAAATTTCGAGAGAACAGATTCAAGGTATACCCCCATTGGAATGATACATAACTCGTCACATAGTTCCAATAGTTGAAGTAGGAAATTTAGCGTGTCCATAAAAGATAGATCTCTCACCTCATCTTCAAATAACGATTCGTATGGGAGTCCGTAAACATATCTCAGCACCGGTTGAAAGACAACCTTAGAAACATGTGGTAATTCAATATGGTAAAAGTCATCTTGCCCTGTTTTTCTCCACGCCTCACTAAACCAAGAGTTAAAATAACTGCATCTGTTGAAAAGGACAAACGAGTGAATTGGGAGGCATACATCACTTTCGAGATGTACAATAGTATCAGGACGTTCAAATAAAGTTGTAGGTAGATATTCCTTACTATCCTCAACACACAATTCATGTAAATCAGTAAAATGCTTAGCAACCTTGGAAGAGTGCAAGGAATCTTCAACAATGGTGGTAATTAGTCGTGTTACCTGGTGGTTCTTTGGGGCTTCACCAGTGTATAATAAATTTAAAATATCCCTCATGACGTCGTCTATTAATTGTTCAGGTGCAGTACCAGAAATATTAATGTTCCAATTTTTAGAGGATGGTAAACCTTCTAACGTAAAAACTAAAATTCCTCCATCAACTGTGTATGATCTTTCTTCTGTAAGATGCTTTATTAATCTGCGACATCTCCCCATCATCATTATTTTATGACATCCTTGTGTCTTGCTTCTATCATGATCATTAACGAATTGAATATCAAAGGGGTATTTCATAGTTGGAATACTAGCTTTCTCAGGTAAGATTTTCTCAGAAATATCGTTGTTACCGGTTCTATTATCGGTCAGATAAGGACCATAAATAATTGTTTCTGGTTTGACTATAACATTTTGCTCCGATGGAGCGTAGTGAGAAAAGTTGTTTGTTAAGTTGTTTGGTTTATAATCGATAGAAATATCGTTACTCTCATCTTTAATAATTGCAAAAGAGTCAAATGAAGAATCACACGACACACTAACAGCCCGTCCTGATGCTAATTTACTCCCATGTACCTTTTCAAAGCCCTTATTCACACCATTTGACTTGAATACCTCACCAGAGTATGTACATAAGATAACGTTCCCCCTTGCACCAACATCAAAATCTAAGCAATTATTAATTGTCCTGTATGGATTCCAATATAGAGCAATTGGCAAATTATTAGAAAATTTTGACCACAGCTTAGACGAGTCCTTTTTCGAGGAGATAAGACCAATTGTTCCGCATGCGAACAAAACTCCAACGTTGTTTCCATATGTATTGGAACATTTAATATCAACAATGTCATGAGGCCGACCTCTGGGAACAAAATGTTTAAAAGCATCTACCTCTTTGAAATTTGGTGCTCGAGGTAAGGATATTTTAAAGGTTCTCATTGAGTATTCTGCCAATACAACCAAACTATTACTCTTACATCTAATGAATGTTACAAATTCGGTAGCCACAATTTGCTCAATCTCCAAATGTCCCAAGTTCAATGTGCTTGGTTTTGTCATAATGTGTCCAGATTCACCAAAGTACTGGGCATCGGGAGAAACATGTGAAATTTTTGAACCACCCATTTGCCCCAGATTTAGACCCCATGAATAAAGAATGTTCTCTGAAGTTAAAATGCATGTGTGGACGGAGGAACAGGCAACCATTCTAACATTTTTATTATCAAGGAAATGCACCTTACGTGGTTGGGAATTGCACACGTTATCCATACTCTTATCATCAGAGAGTTTGTTAGTATTACTATTTGGAGGGTAACACAATTGACTATAGGCATTCCAGCCCCATGTGAACACACTTCCTTCATCGTCTAATAAAACACTATGATTTTCACTGGAAGCTAAATCAATTATGGCGGTGTTCTTCATATCAAGAAGTTTGGTAAATGAGAACAAAGGTTTGTCGGTCGAGCCATTTCCTAATCTTCCTCTTGCACTGCTACCACATACGAATACTTCGTCCTTTTTAGTAGTTGCGATAGTGTGATATCTACTGATCTTAACTTTCTTAAATTTATTATCCGTTGAAGGATAAACTATGCCATTAATTTGGTCTATGTTCACCTGGAAAAAATTCTGCCTGTCGTCCTTAGCACCTGTTCCTAGTTGATAATTAGTGTTTGATCCTAATGTGAGAATATGCGATCCTCTATTTTCCTTTAGAAATGTCCGTTCTTCAAGTGTCTGTGGATATGCCAGTATGTCTGCTTTCTTTTCAAAAGAGAGATCTGTAGTATCGGTCTCCCATGCAATAGGAGAATCTCCATGCGGTGGATACGAATATTCTAGTCGTTTGGGAAATCGTCTAATGTTGTTGTGAAGTTGTAGATTATACATATCAATCGGTGTCAGGCCTTCGCGGTCCTTCTGATCAAGTATATGACCGCCGTGTTTGTGAGAGAGGTACTCCTTTTCAGTTTTCCAAATCTTGTATACTTTAAACGCTTTCTTCAGTTGGTTTTGCTGCAACGCAATATGCAGCGGGGTGTAGTTACTTTCGAGATCATGAGCATACGGATCTATTTCGTTATAGTTTTCAGCTGTTGGCAAGGAGCTTAGTAATGTGGAATAGTCCCTGCCAAATATATCTCTGCGATGTAGATATTTTACATTGTGCTTCTTACTTGGCATAATGGTTCATATATGTATGAGTATTACTCAGGGTGCAAAGCAGCAAAAGCTTAGAAAATGTGGATTTTGGGTGGTATGTGGAAACTGTATGTATATTTGTTGCAGTTATAGGAACAAATAGAAAGATTTTTCTCTAGTCGAGTCGTTCCTTAAGTAGGAGATGTTAACACCGACCCACATGTTCATTTTTCCTGATGCGGGCAGGTAACGCGAACTCTACAAGAGGCGCGTGAGTGCATGATTCACGATTTCCGGGGAACATGGTAGACCTTGACAACGTGCTCTCTTGTTTATTTGGGGTTGTAGAGGTCATGGATCGTGATCCGTGTTGCGGCGGTGTTGATTAGGATGGTCTGCTGGTTATTTCTTTCAATTACTACCGTAATTATTCGAGTAGATTGCGCCTTCTGGCATTTTGGCCCTCTGAATACGGATTATATATTTCATAAATAGGGTATCATGGGAAATGACGAAAGGGCATGGGTTTGTGAAATGTGAGATCGCCTTTGGAGTGTGCTATTGGTAAAGATTGTTTGAGCCTTAACTTTCTAGTTGACGTGAATGGCTCATTGGTAAGTAAAAAACACAAACAATTTACTTCATAAACAGTGCTGTTGTAATTCTAAGAACTGCGGGGAGAGTGGGACAACTTCTGAAATGTGTTGAAACTACGTAGATCAAATGTTTAATATGTAAGACCACGGAAAAGTTGGCAATCTGTTGGAACTCGTTTTGCCAGACACAGTGTAGTTACTGTCACGACGATGTGTATGTGACATTCCCGTCCGTCACCTATATTTGAATACATATATCTAAATTATTTGGCTGTTCCGTTTGTTTCGCAAATTTAATAATGGGGAAGTTAACATGACAAACTAAAAGAGTACAAATATATTGTTGCGATTAACCTGGCTGTACTTTAAGCCCAAACACATAAGCATTAGCCCTTTTGTTACACTATGTCCAAATATGAATAAACACCGTTATTCAACAAATCAATAAAAACAGATGGTGCAAATATCTAAAATATCCATCAGTAATTTGTATATAACTTGTATTGCTCTTTTGGTCCCTTTTCATGTAAATTAAGCTCGCATGGCGTAATGGCAACGCGTCTGACTTCTAATCAGAAGATTCTGGGTTCGACCCCCAGTGTGAGTGCTTGATTTTCATTTTTATATTTTTATATTTTTGAATTTACAGTCACGTGACCTGTCCAATCGTCAACGAGTTGTCTGTATTGACTACATTGATGTATAGCGACAGCATTGATACATGTATATATACTTTGCACAATTCACCTGCCAACGCTCTACCCATGTTTCATCACAGTCGTTATAAATTTGTCGAGCTTTGTTCTACAATGCATCTTCGTATCGAGATATTCCAACTTTGCACCACTGCACCAACTCTAGAATTATAATTCCTGCGATGCACTACTGAAACGTAGCCGCTCCTCCTCATTACAGCCATTGAAATTAAAATACAAACATTACGTATAAAGAAAAAAATGGGCAAGGGCAAGAACACCTTTCAGTTCCTCCCCTTATTAAAAAAAGAATTATCCATACAGAGCCCCCGCGTCTAAAACAGCATCCATATAGACCCACCCAGCAACGTTGCCAGAATAATAGCGGTAATCACTGCAGCTCCTGCCCTGTCCTTCTGCTTGATATTCAGCTCGTTCTTCAGCACGTTTGTTGTCAACGTGTCCAAACCTGCGTTGGCATTACCCACGGACGACCCACCCGTGGCCTCCTTGTACGGCGCGGGTCTGTCGTGCACCAGCAGTGTCTGTATCACCTCGAGCGCACACATCTGCTCGCCGAGGCCGTAGTACCCATCGTGGGTCCCGCCCTGCCAGCTGAGACCGCACGTGTGTCCATCCGTGCCGCCATTGCAGGTCGCGGCGGCGGCCGCAGCGCTGGCCTTGATCAAGGGGTCTATGGTGTCTGCTGTGAATGGCGCCAGGACACTTGTGAACCCGAGCATTCTTGAGAAGATACTCTTGAAGGACCGCTGGTCGTTGTTGCATGTCTTGTAATCCTGGCATGCCATCTCGTACATGATGTCGTCGCGGAAGAAGTACGTGGTGGCGCCCTGTAGGATCTGGGTGACGCGCGTCTTCCAACTCCCTGTGCCGTTTGTTGCGTCGTACATGTACGCCGCGCCGCCGAGGACGACTCCGTGGTTGTAGCTCCACTCGAGTTTAGTGATGTCTGTGCAGTTGTCGCCGATATCCGCGCCGTCGAACACGTTGGCGGTGTCCTTGAGGACGACGTATCCCACGTCGACGAGCCAGTCGAACACCTCCTCGGCGACCTCGAGGTAGGTGTCGTTCCCCGTGTACCTCCCTAGCCTTGCCGCCAGTTGGAACAGACACGCGTTCGAGATTGTGTTCTTGTAGTTGTACCCTGAGTTCCAGGTGAAGATCTGCCACCTGACGCCGCCGCCGCAGTGCTGGTCGTCCCAGCGGGCCCAGATGGTGTTGAACACGGCCTGTGCCATGGCGAGCCACCCGGGGACGTTATCGCCGGCTGGGTCTGTCAGGTTCCGCTCGACGGCGTCCATCACGGTGAGCCCCCAGATGCCCTGGTCGTCGTTTCCCTCGACCATCGTCTGGTTGTCCGGGATGAAGTTGTAGTTGTTGCCGGCCTGGTAGAGGAGGGCCTCGCGGATCATGGACTCGTAGGTGTCGTTCTGGCAGAGGAACCAGTTCTCTATCATGCCGCCGAACGCCTCGCCGGCCTCCCACCAGTAGTACGGGGACTGGAACATCCCGACGGTCCCACCGTACCGGTTCCCCTCGTAGTAGTCCAGCATGCCCTCCTGGATAAGCGATGTGTCGAGACATATAGACTCGGGGGAGGATGTGTCGAGCGACATTCCGAGAGCAAGGGGCGCAAGCAGGACGAGCGCGAAGATGCGTGGGAGGGAGTGTAGCAGGCTGTGGCCAATGGAGAGAGGGGGAGAGCCATCTCCACTAGCGGATCGAGTGTGTGCACTATATCCTAATTGCATAGCAAATCAAAGAAAAAACTAATCAACGATCTAATATATTGCTGTAATCTTCTCAAAAAATGAAGTACCAAAGAGAATCAAATATCCAATATCCCAATATACATACGCATATATAAGAGTATATATATATGTATAGTGCGGGGCGCGCAGAGCGCGGCGAGGCGAGGCAGAGCGAGGCGGGGCCGCCCATCCGAGGCTCAGCCGGCACGTGAACAGCCAGGTATAAATAAACATAGACGGCCGCAAAGGGAAGGTGCAGGCGAGAGAAGAGGGAAGGCGCAGGCGAGCGCAAAGCGAAGGTGCAGGCGAGCGCACACTCCCAACACGGAAAGTGGACGCGAGCGCATAATTACCCAAAACAGCAAAGTGCTTGTCCCGAAACATGCGGCGGCACCCGTACACCTGCGGCACTCTCCCCCACGGCACACTCCGTTCACGGCTCACGGCTCACTACTCACGGCTCACTTCGTTCGCCGTTCGCCGCTCGCCGCTCGCCGTTCACTGCGTTCCCTCCTCGTCCTTCGCGGTCAAACAGTACTTCTCCGGGGGCAGCCGCACACCCCACGCGCCCATCACCTGCGGCAGCGCCTTCTTGTTGCGGTCTGCGGCCAGTTGTAAGAGCAGCTCCTTCGGCGCCGTCGGCTTGAACTCGTACTGTGTGCGTGCGGCGATGGCCAGGCGGATGTCCTCCACTGAGAGGCCGGCCTTCTTGTCTGCCGTGGAGGTGGTGTTAGTGGTGGTGGTGGCGGGTGCCGTCTTTGTGGCAGCGGTGCTAGTGGCGCCAGTAGTGGTGGCGGTGTTTCCATTGGCGGCACTTGCACCACCGCCCTGTGTGTCGTCGGCCCTGTTGGCGCCCATGTACTCGTTGTACATCATGGCGTCCTTGAGCACGCCGCGGGTGTAGCGGGCGGCGAAGTCCATCAGTTGGAGGGGCACCTGGTCCTCGTACTGGTGGATGGCCTGCGAGGCGAGGAGGAGGTGGAGCAGGCGGACATCGCGGGGCGTGTCCTCTTGGGAGGGCGCGGTGGTCATGAGCGATACTGTGAGCGGAGCGAACAGTAGAGCGGGGCGAGCTATGCGAACAGTAGAGCTATACGAACAGTAGAGCGGAGCGATGCTGTGAGTGTAGCGATGCTGTGAGTGTAGCGATGCTGTGAGTGTAGCGATACTGTGAGTGTAGCGATACTGTGAGTGTAGCGATGCTGTGAGTATGGCTATTCTGTGAGTGTAGCGATACTGTGATTGTGCTAACACGATTAGTGTGGTGATACAGTTAGTGTGGCTATTGCTATTCCCTGCTACTGCGACACTGTTAGTATGGCTATTCCTGGCTATCGCGATAGGTGTCTATGCTCTCTGCGCAATTACAACAGTACAAGGTTTGTGGGCCCTGCCGCCTATTAGCCGCCGAACACGTCTCCAACGCCCTCTCTTGTACAGTGTGCACGCTGTGTTGTTTGGTGGTCCGGGAAGGGCGCAGCTGCTCGGGGAGTTGCTCGGGGAGTTGCTCGGGGAGTGCTGGCGGTGGCGGTGGCGGTGGCGGTGGCGGGCCGTGCGGGGTGATGTGACACCCACACACACCGGGATGTTGCACCCACACACCACTGCAGTAAACACCCGCACACCCGGGATGCACCTCCCATACACCGGGACGCACCACACCCACACACCGGTACGCGCCACCCACACACCACTGTTTGCTGGGCGGCTGTCCCCTTTGGGAGGGTGGCCCCTTCCAATTTCCCAGGGAGTGCATGTCCTCATATCCATTTGCAAATGGCGTTGTGTGTGGAAATGGTATATTCCCCCTTCTGTGTGGATATGTTATATTCGCACTTGTGCAGCTGCTGCGCTGAAGTCTCTGCGCCGGTGCATATATGGTGTGTGGACGTGGATGAATCATACAGTACACCCATCTCTCCACATTGCAATGCTTATATTGCCTCGCATGTTTTAATCCCCTCATCATATTCGTGTCTTGCCCTGCTGGGGCGAATACACCCTGTCACGTGGACCGGGTAACAACACGTACATAGTGACATGCCTGGAAGCACGGCGAAGGCCGCAGAACCGCGCAGAACGTCCGAGGGGTCGGTGGCGTCGCCCAGTTGCCGCCTCACGTTCGCCCAGTCTCGTTCTCTCCCCGTCTCTTTCTCTCCCTATATATATATATATATGCGCATGCAGGCATTGCCACACAGCGTTACCCAACACTCTCCTGACACAATTCGCTACACTCCAAAAGAACAAAGAACCAATACATCACATCCAACTATGTCTGACTGGGATACTAACACTGTTATCGGTAGCCGTGCTCGTGCCGGCGGTTCCGGCCCCCGCGCCAATGTTGCGCGTACCAATGCGCAGATCAACGCTGCTCGCAGACAGGGCAACGTCCTCTCTGTCGACAAGAAGTACGGGTCCACGAATGTCCGCGGGGACAACGAGGGCCAGCGTCTGACCATGGTGGACCGTTCCGACGAGATCATCAAGCCCAAGAAGCTGGACGCGACCGTCGGCAAGACCATCTCCAAGGTGCGCACGGAGAAGAAGCTGTCCCAGAAGGACCTCGCCACCAAGATCAACGAGAAGCCACAGATCATCAACGAGTACGAGTCCGGTAAGGCCATTCCAAACCAGCAGATCCTCGGCAAGATCGAGAGGGCCCTCGGTGTCAAGCTGAGAGGTAAGAACATCGGTGAGCCTCTGTTCGGCAAGAAGAAGTAAGTTGCTCCGCT
>JAKTPZ010000287.1:20187-31782 GCA_030579215.1 Maudiozyma pseudohumilis
CGCCCCGCGCAACATTAATCCACTAGCAATATAGTCTTTCTCATTTGCGTTTGTCATTCGTGTTCATCTCATTCATGTGTTTGTCATTCGCAAGACGTTTTCTTTTCATATCCTATGCAATTGTGCCCACTATTGTCTATAGGGAGGGTGCGCAGGGATGACGTATAGTGTTTCCCCCATGCGGTGCCCCGGCAATGACTTTTATGCAACGTTTATATATCTACGTAGTAATGTACTCTTTTCTTTTTTTGATTTGTTGCATGGGGGATTTATCGTCACTTTCATTCTTTTGATGAATAACACCACTCTCATTCAATTGGTGATTTATCGGCACTCTCATTCAATTGGTGATTTATCGTCACTCTCATTCAATTGGTGAATACCACCACTCTCATTCAATTGGTGATTTATCGCCACTTCATTCAATTGGTGAATATCGCCACTTTCACCCCATTGACAGTAACTTCTCCCATCTCCACCAGACAATGTGCTTGTCTGAGTTGTATGGCGTGCGTTTATTGTATGGCGTGCGTTTATTGTATGGCGTGCGTTTATTGTGTTAGCCTCACGGGCACGTGACCGCAAAAAATTTCAGCTTGCGAGTGCGCATGTATATCAAGCGATGCAGACACGAAACACACAACTGCACAAGCACAACTTATAAGTCCATCACCGCCCACCCGCACCAATGTCATTCTCTATCGCCGGCCAGGCCCTTAAGTTGTCCTCTGCGGAGGATATGCAGCCACATATCGAGGCCATTCGCGCCCTCGACAAGTGTACTCACATCGATCTCTCCGGTAACACCATCGGCATCGACGCCTCCAAGGCGCTCGCTAAATGCATCGCCGAGAACGCCACTGTGCGCGAAAACCTCGAGGATGCTAACCTCGCCGATCTATACACCTCCAGACTTGTGGACGAGGTTGTGGAGTCCCTGCAGCTGATCCTGCCAGCATTGCTGAAATGTCCAAACCTGCACACTGTCAACCTGAGCGATAACGCTTTTGGTCTGCGTACCATCGACTCCCTCGAGCAGTTCATCAGCCGCGCAGCTCCACTGCAGCACCTGATCCTGTCCAACAACGGCATGGGCCCATTCGCAGGTGAGCGTATCGGTAAGGCATTGTTCCACCTCGCCACTTTCAAGAAGCAGCAAAAGACGCCCGCTGCCCCACTCCAGACTTTCGTCTGCGGTCGTAACAGACTGGAGAACGGCTCCTCGCTGTACTTGGCACTGGGTTTGAAGGCGCACGGCGCGGGACTCAGATGCGTCAGATTGTACCAGAACGGTATCAGACCTCGTGGTATCATGAACCTGGTACACTACGGCCTGCGCTTCAACACGGGCTTGCGCGTGGTGGACCTCCAGGATAACACACTTACTGCGACTGCCTCGCAAATGCTCGCTGAGAGCCTGCCTGTGTGGAAGGATGTTCTCGAGGAGCTGAATTTGAACGACTGTTTGCTGAAGCCGGCCGGTGCCGATGCCATCTTGGATGTCTTTGTAAAGATGGAGTTCCCAAAGCTGCACACTTTGAAACTGGAGTTCAATGAGATTGTCCAGAGCACTATCGAGGAGAAACTGCTGGTGGCTCTTGACACAAAGCACCTGCCTGTCTTGAAGACATTGCAAATTAACGGTAACATCCTCGAGGAGGACTCGGAGGCTCTAGATACATTACAAGGTATGTTTGACGACCTCGAACTCGATGACCTGGAGGAGCCGGATTCTGACGAGGATGACGACGAGAGTGACGACGAGAGCGACGACGAGAACGAGACTTTCCAGGAGGTTGAGACCGATCTGCTTGAGAAGGAGCTGCTGCAGCTAGATATCGACCAAATCACTGCCGATCTCGCCAAGACCGCTATTTGAATGATGGGATGAGAGAGAAGATAAAGTCAATGTATATGCATATCTAGATATATATATATATTGGTCATTGCTTGTGACGATAGTATACAATTATACACACCCTCATACTATTACATTATGCACAACGAATATGTCTATTGTTCATTCATTTACTTGTTCGTCTGAAAGTTTGGTTGTTGGTTTAGCTTCCTTCTTCATTTTATTCACTGGCAACACACTTTTTTCATTACCATCCTCCTTGATATCACTTGGATTGAACAGGTGATTAACGAGGAGTTTGTTCATCGCAAACATAGTAACTGATTTACCAAAGACCTTCTGCATCTTCTCATCGCACAAAATCTCACGCCTGTCATCTGGATTTTGGAGATTATGAGCCTTGATATAGTCCCAGACACCCTTCACAACCTGTGTTCTGGGCAACTCGTGTACTCCCAATAGGTCCGTAAGGGGTTCACTCAATATGTAAGGTTTCGTGGCGATGCTCGTTGTCCCAGTGTTGGGTGCACGCTTCTTGCGAGGTTTTTTTACGCTCTTCTTTGTAGTACTTGAACGTAATGTGCTTTGCCTCGTGTGCCCGCTGCTAGCAAGTGTCTCGGCTGCTTGCAACTGCTTGGCAAACTCTTGGTCGCGTTTTAACATCTCGTCTTTACGGACAAGCATTCGAGGATGTTCCTGAATGTCCTGGAACCGCTCTACGATCAATTCATTAAGGGCCTTGCGTTTATCACTCAGGTTCATATTGAATAACTCCTCGATAGCTTTCCTTATTTTCTTGGGACTTACTTCATCGGGATTAGAAGCGCTGACTATAGCGTCAATCATAGGAATGAGCTGCTCTAAACTCGCATCGCCCATTGCTAACGATTGATATTGAGGGGGGGAATGAGGGCAGTTTGTGTATTTGTATTCTTTAACCTTCGCTTTTTATATAAAAGTGCGGCTGTGTTCTCCCTGATCACCACGACTATTTTGCCTTGTAATAATTTTTCTTCGACCTTTACTATACACCCGGCGATGACTTTTCGGATATTTCAAAATTTAGCAATGTCATGTCAGTATATAAATTTGTGATAATATCTATTAATTACCTTTAAAAATAGCTGTTCTATTAGTATACAATGCGGGTGATGGCCAGCCCTATATATGAGTGGTTGTGCTTATTTATTTATATGTCAATTCTGGGAGGAAAGTGCTCGTGAATTACATGCCCTTGGAGTTCTTCTTCTGCTGTCTCTCGTTCTTCTTGATCAGTTTTAGTCTCTCCTGTCTTCCAAGAGATCTTGGGTCAATAAGTTCGTTAGATGTGTTTTGAACCTTGTCATCGACCTCAACTAGCCACTGGCTGTCCAGTTTCTTGTTGTTACCCTTGTAACCCCACTTTGGAACCCATTCTCCGGAGGCCTCGTCGTAGATCATCTTTCCACTCTTCTCCTTGGACTTGATACCCTTCTTAGCAGCAAACTTCTCCCACTTAGTTGGAGCCTTAGCCTTTGGAAGTGGCTTCTCTCTTGGTAGCTCACTGATACCCTCAGGTAGTCTCAATAGAGCCATGCTAGAACTCTGGCCACTGGTACCACCGGCAGCATCTGTGGTGGTCTTGATTGGAAGCGACAGCAGCTGGTTGATTAGTAGCTGTGTGTTATCACGAGTGATTGATCTTAGATACTCCTCACGCTTGGCGTTGGAGGAGTCCAGGTCGTTCTTGTCAAGAACATTGGAATCGAAGACAGAAAGATTGCCGAGGTCGTAAACGACAGGGATGGGCTTCTCCACGGTGACTGGTAAGCTCTTGAAATCCTGGGCAGACATAGTTGTGTAGTGGATGGTTTCGTAAGACTGCTGAGGGAATATTTTAGAGAAGGGGGTCTGTTAGCATCCATATGTTATTGCCGATGAGATACTTGTAATAAAAGGTGATGCCTTGCCCCGAATGGAACTCATCGCATGTCTGAAAATTTTTCTTTCCGTAGTGAGCGAAATTTTAATCCCACGTGACTTTTGAAAAATAGTGAAAACGATGACAACTATTATCATGTTGGTTTAAATAAAATATTGTATTGAGTGTATATGAATTAATGTATAGATTAAAGTTCGAATAATTGTCGAACTACACGATTTGTAGTTGGAGGACCAGGAAAATTCCAATGATCATGAACTGCACGTTTTATGCGCGTTCGAGAATTCGCATAGTCCTCTATTAAGTCCGTGTTATATGGTACGTTCTCAGTAATGGAGGGGTTCATACAGTGATCTGGCATTCGAATGGTAGCCCCTCTACCAGCAAGAACTTGAAAATAAGACATCATAGCCGCGTTGTATTTTTTAAGCCAAATGTCCATTAGTTCATAGGCTAATCTGTTAAAAGTTTCAAGTTCATCTGCAAATGTTACTCTCAACAATTCATAATGTTTCCCTATAATACTAGTCCGGATGTCAGTTATGTGTTTTTTCTTCTCTTTCAAATAATGAATATAATCCTTTTCGAGTGTCTTCAAGTCTCGTAACTTCCGTTTAACAATTTCGCATTTTTCACATAGCCTTGTTAATGGTCCCAGTACTTCTTTTTCAATATCGGTAAGACGAAGAACGGTTAGCTGTTCTTTTAGTCCAGTAATCTTTTGTGCATAGCTATCTAGCTTTGTTAATTCTGATATTTCGCCGTAATTATTTGTACTATTAACTGCAGCAACCTTCGCGATTTTGTACCAGAACCTCAATAGGTTCATATCATTTTCCGGGATTAACAGCATGTCGGTCTGTGATATAAGCATCTTGAGTTTCCTAACATGATGATATACCTTTTTAAAGATACTTATATTGTCAACGAATGATAATTTTACCGTAGAAGGGGACTTTTCGAGTAGTCTGTTCTCTCTATTATTTTCTAAAATGAAGTCTTTCCTACTACTCAATTTAGTAGAAACATCATATACACTTGAGGTTGGCCTAGGTGCATAATCTTCCTTCTCCACTGTTTGGATATCATTGGCTAATGGAGGGGGGTCATCAGTGTTGTAACTTTGAATAATGTCACTTGGGGACAAGGTAAAATCAAGGTGAGGATTGAAGTTGTATTCTTGCGATTCACCAGTCAAGAGCTTTTGAAATTGTGCATATCTAGCACGAGTACATACCAGATTTGAGGCTCGATCATTTTCATCAGTGGTATAGCAAATATCGATTAGATCGTCCAGTACAAGCAGCCAGGAATCTATTCTCACCATTGGGTAGCGCAGGAGGTACCGTAAGGGTACAAAATTACTATATTCCAAGCAATCCTCAAACCACTCCCGAAAGTTTTTGCGGACCGATATTGATTCGTATAGCATCATTTGTTTTGAGTGGGCAGCAGCGTAATTCATGTACGTTGTTTTACAACGTGCAAGATTCTGATCAAAGATCGAGCTAATGTCCATATGATCAGACTGTGATTCTATCAAATTGAAATTATTGCCCTGAATTCCGGTCCGTTCTTCCTCCTCAAATATTTTAAGCATTTTCACAAACACATCACTAATCTGGGCAATCGTGTCTACATTTCCAAAGAGGAGAATATCCTCTTGAGGTTTCAGTTTTAAGCTTCTGCGTGAGTTTGTGTGCTTACCGTGGAATAACTTAGAGCGGTATATTGAGTTTACAAGCTTAAGACTCTCCGAATACTCCATTTCAGAGTCAGAAAATTGTTGTATAATTGTTTGTAAACTAGTCCCTTTGGTAGATGTTGACAATGCGCTGTTTGTTTCGGATTCTAGATCAGATATGTACAACCCGCTAATTGTTGAAACCACCATATCTCGAGGTGTATGTTGTATTCTGGGCTGTTCTGGTATCTTCAGAGAACCCAACTGTCCAACTCTACACTTTTCAAATTTCGGTAAGTTGGCATCATTTTGGTGGAAGAAATCATTCTTATAATCACGAATTGGCGTGAGATTGCCACTACTCTGATAATGGATCTGGTCATATATTTTACTAGTTTTGTACATTGTGATCTATCCAGATGACTGTAATTTTGATTTATATAAATCTCACGCAAACGTAACAAGGATAATTGGAAGGAAATGATGCTGTCGTGATGAAATTTTATGTATACTATAGAGGAAAGGAATATTCTTATATAAATTTTGTTGATACTTCCTGTTTTTTTTATGTATGAGAAGAGCAATATGAGATCGGTCCATTGCCGAATTGTCTCATTATCTTCTTATTATTTTTCTCGGACTTGGTGACGCGCGTCCGGTAGTCCTGTTTCAGACGTGTTTCAAAAAAATATTGTCTATTTTGAGCTTCTTACAAATTCAAATGGCCGAATTCTAGACCACCACGTCCTATGAATTCGGTAATGACCTTGAATTTATCGCCATTTTCTCCTTCATCTTCTAGCGCCATTTGGAATATCTCGTTCTTCTTCGATGTTTCAAGCTGTGTTTCATGTAACTTGTGCGTCCGCTCGAACTCCACCTGACATTTTGGACATTTGTAGATTTGCACGTTGTGATCAGTATAATCTTCCTCATTCAAACAACGTTGGTGATAAATGTGACCACATTTGAAATAAACAATAGGCAGCTCCAAAGGTGTTTCACACACGCCACACATCTTTCCTTTGAGATGAATAGTTGTCTCCTCAGAATTATTAAGAATTTCATCCAACTTCTTGTGCTTTTCCTTTAATTCGTTCTCATACGATTGGACAAGTTTTTGAGACTTCTCGGTCTCTTGCTCTATACTCTCAGTGTGACTTAGAAGCACGTCTCTGATCAGATCAAACGTTACAGCGTTAGATCCAGACAGGATATGGATAACATCGATCATTGAAAGTAATTTTCTTTCTAGTATTGGCACCACTAATTTTTTCTTTAATACATCCTCCCCACCGACAGCCTTTATAACATGTTTGGAGGAAACAAAGTATGTTAAGGCAGCGCGGTACAAACTTGGTTCTTCTTCGCAGTAAATTTCAAAGAATCTCATACAATTTTTGGGTTCTTCTGTCAGAGTTAGGGATCTAAAACTATTCAATAGCGAAGCTGATGGGTCTTTGATCAAGGAAGGTTCTACGTTATTTTCACGATCTGAAGAACCGTTGTTTGCTTCCTCATCATAAGACAGAAACATGTCAACTCTGTTCATGTGGGATATTAACATCATTAAGGAATTATCAACTGTGCCATCTGTAGATCTGTTAGATGCAGAGTCATCGGAGTTAGAGAGGACTAGTTTTCTGCTCTCTACGAGGGTTTGTTTTGCCTTGGATTCCCAGTCTCCCTTCCTTTCAGGAATATCATCTTGAACCAAAGTCAAATATAGATCGTAGAGCGTCGTTAATATCGTTTGTTTATCCTCTTTGGACCCTTCATAGCGTTGATAACTATCTAAGCATGCCTCTAGAAATACAACAAAAAGAAAAGGTTTACCAATGAACGAAGTGAATACAATTGATGGTTTCGGAGGATGATAAGTTGGTGCACTATTTATGTCGGCCTTAACTGATTCCTGAGATTTCAATGTCAATGAGTTGTTCATGTAATCGATAAACGAGGTGTAACTGTAAAATATTGTTCTGAGGTCGGAGGCGTCGATTTCTTGTGTTTTGTTTGATTTCTCGTATTCATATACTTCAGGCACGTATCTACCTGTAAACACGGTAATTAATAACGAATTTGTGTCATTTGGAAGTAAATTGAGAAGATCCTTGGAGAATATCGCTAGCACCCTTAGGGTATCGTCAATGGCCAAACTTTTGATGTATTTCAGAGCAGTCCGCGGATCATTCATGATATCTAAAATAACTTCGAAGATTGTGACTGCATCCTTGGAAAACTTTTTTGCAAATTGATAAGCCTCGTTCTTAAGGTTTGATTCATCCAGTAATCTCAAGACCAATGCGAAATCAAAAAGTTCGTCATTGTTGTAGAAATACGTTTCATCATCCAAATCGGTGGTGATTGGGTTCTCGGAGTACTTTCCTGAGCGTCTAAAATGTGTCAGGAAAGAATCTATCTGGGCGATATCTTTCAATTTAATTAATATAATCAATAAGAGCGTGACATGGTCGGCACTTGCAACTTCTTTTCTGATTAAGGACCAAAGGTAATCGGATAGATTCTTAATTGCATCAACATCAGAAGTTCCCTCTATGCAAAACTTTGCGATTATTTCACTGGTCTCAACAACATCAAGACATCGGACATACTGTTCAACAGCCTCCGCTTTCTGTCCCTTTCCGTACAAGAAATCACCATACTGCTTATGTATTTCCTGAATTCTTAGGTTGTCAATGTTTTGTTTAGTAGCTAACTCTAGTGCGAAGGGGAAAAGTTGTTTTTGTATGACAATGCTTAGCTTATCCTGTGTTGGTTTTTCGAGTATCCGGTGCATTATGCCAGTTGATGTTAATATGTATATTGGTGAGCCGAGTTTTTGAGGTGTGCTTAATATATCGACAACTGAGTTGCTCATAATGAAATTGAGTGCGCTGAGCTTGTTCTGTACATCTATGATAATCACACGTTGAACAGAAGACATATCATTTCCATCCATTTTCAATGTGCTTTCTTGATGTTGTTCTTCAGATACCAACATGAGATAGTCCTTTGATATTGAAAATAATCTCTTGACAGAATTGGCTTCAAATGCAATTGATCTTCGGTTACCATTCGTTCGGTAGAATTCAATATTATCATCATGAAAGCATACAAATTCGTCACTGCCGGGGACAAGGGAGCCACAATTTAGGCCAAGACCTGTTTTATTATTTAGTATCAGTTCAGGCTTTCCATTATTCCTTCCTGTTGTTGCAAATAGAAGTATCTTCGAGGTAGTAGATGCATAGCAGAATGATGTGTCATTGTTCAGGGCCAACGACGTTATGGGTTCGTGTTCTTTGTCATCATATATAGTCCTCTGTTTAGCTCCTCTATCTCTTCCTAAGTCACCTCTTACCAATACAATTCTTCCATTTGTAAATCCTACAGTGAAACATGATAAATCCAATGATATTGAGATTGCTGATATCAATGATGTGTTGTCTCCGTTTTTTAACTCTACAAGAGTGAGAAATGAATTCCCGTTTTTGGGTAACTTATCCAGTTTAAAGACTTTGAATTGGGCAGGTAATCCACTTTGTTCTCCAACTGCAACGAGATATGTGTTGTTTACAATGTCGAGGTAGGTGATCCGGAACCCCTCGTCAAAGGCCTCAAATTGATTTAAAATACTCGATTTCTCGATGTCCACAACCTTTATTGTCACAGAGTTAACTGCTATAACCAGCTTATTGGAGTCTATTAATGCCGCAGCAGATAATGTGGGGTCCGAGTACAGTTGAGAAGGTGTACCTAGTTGAGGATCCCGTATCGGGACATTCTCAAAGAATTGGAATTGGAGTCGCGGGTTAAGGGACATTGTGGATTGAATCTGGAACAGACACTTATAATGCAATCAGAAAGGTCGCTTGTCTATTCTAATATATGTTTCCGCCGGGAACTTTTATATAAAATACGATTAGTCTGCGTGAATTACATCAGTATACTGTTGCTTCTTAACATTAAATCAACTTCTAATCACATGGCGCAGTGATGTACGGGTGTTTACATATAAATTGTCAGCACAACTAAAACTGAAGCTCGTTCAGTTTAAATGGAGAAAGCTTCTTCTCGAATTACGATTAATCTTATTTATTGGTTTGGAAACTTATTAAACAAAATATACAGAGTTATGATATCATATTCAACAGTACCGGATAAAGTGACTCAAAATTGTACACATTTTTTAGAGAGATAAATGAAAGAAAAGTCTAAGTCATACATAAAGTGATGAACATAGGACTATACGCTTAGTATCTTCTCTGAGTCTGTCTGGTGTTCTGAGTGTTGGACTGAATGTAGGTACCTGGAACAATGTGCTCTGGCAGGTGTAGGTAGTCTCTTAGGTACTCAACACCCTCCTCAGTTAGGGTGTAGTAGTATGATTGCCATGAGAACTGAGTCTTGACGTAACCCTTGGAGGTCAGAGACTGTAGAGCCTTGATGACGTATAGGTTCTTAGTGTCAATGTCCTCGTGCTTTGGCTGGTTGAAGTCCTTCTTAGCGACACAAACACCCTCTAATTGGAAATGGGCAATATGGGTATCATATTGAGCAAGCTCAAATTAACAGATACGATTAGATTGCGTTGTTTTGTTAGTATTCTTATTCATGAATTCTGTAAGTATCAGAGGCATATTTGGAGATGACCTTTATGTGTGTTGGAAACATTCATGGAATAGCTTTCGCGTAAAAAGAGAGAAAATTGAGGATGGTTTATGTTATAATGAGCTCATATATTGGACACAATTGCCCATAACATGATAAATACGCAAAACATTCATTCCCTCCCTATCAATATCCATCGCAATAGTATATTTGCTTAAGCATTGTATTGGCTATTATATTCCGGCAAACGTTATAGTATTCCATTTGATCCAAAGGTGTACCCTACTGAATTGTTTCTCAAAATAACATAGTGTCTCCTCCACTGGCCGCCTTTAATACTCTTACGAGGTTCTCCTCGCAAATAATGATTATTTTAACATACCCTGGAATAGGTATCTGAAGATCTTGTTTCTTTCCTCCTTTGGCATCAACATTTTGGCTAGATTATATGGTCTTTTGACAAAACTTGTTTCTGGTCTCCTGTTCTTCAAGAACAATATTGGATATTCGTTATTTTAAGTGACTATTGACCTTTAACACTATGAACCGTCTGCGTGGGCCGTAGCAGGAGCTGGCCTTTGCTGGGGTCTCTGGAATTTCCAGTAAACCGCTACCTGAGAACAGCTATGGTGCGTCCACAGTGAATAGCGTACACCGTGACGTTCCAGCAGTTCCACCGGACAGCTTCTCGCCCCGCGCTTTGGTTAAAACGCGAAGGCCGAGAAAAGACACTGAACATTTTCGGAAAATATTGAATTTTTTCAACGGTAACCACCCAGACACAAGATGTATGGGTGTTTACAGAAGCAGTCACAAATATTTTACCTACTTCACCTACGTAATCGTATTAGCTGTTCATCAAAAATATATATATTGGAACCTTGATCTATATACATACGTGTCCTATATAATTACTTCTGAGCATGGTCCTTATTCCTGGTCTGCATTGAAGAAGGACATGAAAATGTCAGGTTTGAAAGGCCACCTTCCAAAGATGTTTGTCAAATTGACACACTCTTCTGCTGAAAATGTGACAGGATGCCTCTTCATGAATTCTGGATTGTTCAACTCTTTCGAAAAAAAATCTGCTCCACCGGGCCCCAATGATTCGACTACGTTTACAAATGGTGTACATTTTTGAATCATTAGTCGTTGAGTTACGTAATCCCAATCGTCCTTATCGACATTGAAATTGCGAGGGTTTATTTCGAGTAGTGACATAGGTATCTTTGATTTGGTATTTGGAACTGTGTCTTTGTGGTTAATAAGGATTGGATCAAATTTTGCCAGCACAGATTGATCTATCTTTTTCATAACTTCATCGTTTGTTACTGCGATCAGCTTCGAGTCAGTAAACGTCTCGGCCACCAGCGATGCTCTTGATCTGGCCCTAGAGCCTGCAGGAGCAAGTAATTTTACCGCTGTTGAGGTAGGGCACCATACTAGCATTTTCACTCTTCCATATCTCTGAAGCCAGTTCTTCTGACCTACGCAATTATACCACTGCATTATAAGTCC
>JAKTPZ010000288.1:0-31761 GCA_030579215.1 Maudiozyma pseudohumilis
CATCGCCACCACCAATAAAGAGGTACTTCAACCCCTTTGAAACTGCAAGAGCATTGATGGGAGTTGCAGTGGGGATTGCTACCGTTGGAAGAATATTGTAATTAGATGCAACCTTGGATGCCTGCAGCAGGGTAAGGTAGTAACTGTGAATCTCGTCAGGGCTGTTAGGGGCTAGGTCCTCGGCATCGCCCGACCCATTCTCCTTCTCCTGCGTTTCTTCATTATCCTCGTCTGGAACAGCGCTCATCGAACTGTCAGCATCACCATCCTTATCGCCGTCAGCATCTTCATCGCCGTCACCGTCCGCATCTCCTTCACCGTCCCCATCAGCGTCTCCATCACCGTCAGCGTCTCCCTGTGTCTCTCCATCCCCCTCGACATCATCTTCACCATCGCCCGTCTCGCCGGCCTCGCCTTCAAGCTCCTGCAGCTCGTCATCCTCCTCTTCCTCCTCTTCTTCCTCCTCAGCTGCCTCGTTTTGGTTTAAAATGTCATCTACGTCGTCCATTGTTGGTTGTGGCTGTCTCTTTGTGCTCTTTGCTGCCTGGTGTTGCTGTAAGAGTTGTTGACATAAGAGTGATCAACGTTTGATATACGTGCCGTATGTGGTGATTTCAGGCAGATCGAATAATTACATAACTACAAATGGAAACGTGGAGGCAGAACGTAGAGATAGAGTGACAAACGAGTGGTGAGGTTTGTATAAGAGTTTCAATAATTGTTATGGGGATTTTTGTTATTGTCTGTGGGAATTTTGGGATACTATGTTTCGCCTATTTACTATTGGTGATGCAGATGGAACAAGCAAGAAATCGCGGGACGGTGTTTGCGTATCAGCACGGTGCCACTAATTGCAAATCAAATTAATTATCATATTGCTATTCGATTCCAATACTACACTATCATGACAGATTTATCACTGTGAAAGCGCCTCAACCCACCGGCCATGTTTACCAGCCAACCGGGCCTACAATTATCACGTGGTCAAAATGCCGTCGCTCATAGCAATCCCATACACCACAAATCAGACCCTGTTGAGAGACACGCACGCTGGTGTGTCAGGGATACCCTCACCAATCTGTCAGAGCTAAACCTGTCAATCTGTCAGAGATAAACCTGCCAATCTGCCATGGATACCCTCGCCGGAATTTCAAAACACACCATACATGACTGCCTGCCCCTCGTATAACGAGCGGGTCGGATCAGCAGCAGGCACAAGAGATGGCCAGCTGCCCCGAGCAATTATTAACGCATGTGCCGAGCAATTACAAAGCAGTATGCAGCGGCCGGACGTCCCAGGTGCCTTGTGCAGCCCACCTGCATGACCTGCCACGTGACTGCGATATTTCCGCCCACGTGACTTCGAATTTCCACCAAACGTGCGGCCCCCTGCCCATACAAACGGTCACCCTTTTCCCAACCGAAACACCCGCCACGTTCTCTGGCACTCCGTGCACATCCGCAGACCTTGTTCCCACCGCCCTGGGGCATATACACCAGCAGCACGTGACCGTCACGTGACTGTCACCTGTACGAGCCGCTCGTTCCGCACTTGGAAACAACTCGTTTAGCAACGACGCGATTTTCGGCCGTCGTACAACGGCGCTCGTTTAGCGATGCGTATCGCCGGCGTATATAAGCAGCGTGCATCGGCGATGATTTCGATTGTTAACTGGTTTCCTGTGTTCTTCCATTGTCTGTTGTGGGTTTTCTTGGAGGTGTCACGCACTCACCAACACTTCCACTCTTTAATTCTACAACCTCCGATATCATGGATCTCGTGCTGGAAGTAACGGACCGTTATGTGTTCGATCACGTCTACGCTAAGCTGCTACCGGTCTCCCTTGCTGCCTCTGTGCCTGCAAAGTGGATCTCTGCTTTGGATCTAAATGATGGGTTCATTGCCAAGAATGCTACTTTGCTTGCCCAGACTCTGGACTACCGCAACAACATTTCGCCTCGTGTGAACGAGGCTCTGTACGGCCACACCCCGTTCCTGCTGGACATGACCGCGGAGGCATTTATGTCTGTGCTGCCTCGTTACAACATCCTGCGTGAGTTTATCTCTTTGACCCTGATCACGACTGTGTTCGGTTGGTTGCTGTACCTGTCTATGGCCACTGCGTCCTATTTCCTGGTCTTTGACAAGACTATTTTCAACCATCCTCGTTACCTGAAGAACCAGATGCTGCAGGAGATCCACCTGGCTGTCTCTGCTATTCCTCTGATGTCTGCTTTGACGGCCCCATGGTTCGTCCTGGAGTGTAACGGCCATTCCCGTCTGTACTGGAAAAACCCAAATAAGGACTGGCACAACTATGTCATCGAGGTCTGCGCGTTCATCTTCTTCACTGACTGTGGTGTTTACTTTGCCCACAGATGGTTGCACTGGCCTCTGGTCTACAAGTACCTACACAAGCCTCACCACAAGTGGATTGTGTGTACTCCTTTCGCCTCTCACGCCTTCCACCCACTGGACGGTTACGGCCAGTCGATCTCCTACCACGTCTACCCAATGATCTTCCCTCTACAGAAGCTGATCTACCTAGGTCTGTTCGTCTTCGTTAACTTCTGGACCATCATGATTCACGACGGTAACCACATGTACAACAACAAGGTCGTTAACGGTACTGCCTGCCACACCGTCCACCACCTGTACTTCAGTTACAACTTCGGCCAGTTCACCACTCTGTGGGACAGACTGGGTGGTTCCTACCGTAGACCTGAGGACGCTCTATTCGACCCATCCCTAAAGAACGACGCCGCTGTTCTTGCCGAGCAGTTGAAGGACGTCGACAAGGAGATGAAGGAGATTGAGGGTGATAAGGACGAGCGTGTCTACGATGACCACAAGAAGAAGAACAATTGATCAGCATTGCTGAGCAATACAGTACTTCTTTTTTTACCATATTTATGTCTGTTTTATCTAACTTTATATACTGTACAATACACGATTGACTCGATGTAATGACGGGTTTGTAATGATTGATGTACCTGCGGATAAGGGTTAATATGGTAACATACCCTAACACGTGATTTGTTGACTTCACGCACGTGATAAATGCCAAATCACATGACTAAAAAAATTGTTAGCGGCACGTTACATATACGAGCTTCGCGTATGTATATACACCTCATCATATAATGAACACATCTCGCCACAGGATAAGGAAAGGCGATCAAGCAAGCAAGAATGTCTCTTGTTAAGGTGACGGTGGCCATGTTTAGGCGGCTAAAGTCAGTCCTACTTTTAGCAGTGACGATTTCAACGCTGTTTTACTACACATTCCAAAACGAGATTGACATTCTCAATTCATATGCTGAGAATGAGTACCTGCCATCGATCAATAATGAGCATTTGGAAGCGGCTACGGCCCAGACAACTGAGTTGATGTCAAATCTGATATCTGTGAATCCAGGGAAGAATGGAGCCAGTGTTGCAGCGGTGCTAGCGGCTGCAGAGAATGCCCCAGCAGCCACGCCTGCTGCTGTTGTTGCTGCTGCCGAAACGCCGGAAGCATTACCAGGAACAACTGAAGGCTCGTCTTCCGATACAGGTGCATCTTTGGATGGTACACTCTCAGACCCAGTTGTTCTTAAAGAGAAAAATAGGTATTTCCCACTATTATTGCGCAATCCAGAGAGTGATCCAACGAGCGGATGGGCTGTCGATAGCACGCCGCCTACTGTCAAAGAGTTAAGTGCGTACAAGGAGAAATATCCCCTCATGTATGAGTTGTCATTATCTTCATTCTACGCGAAAGATGATACCACACACACCTCTGTCAAGAATAAAGCGCTTTTCGCAATCCACTCTAGCGACCCAACACGTTCGTACAAAGATGATATAAGCGATATACAGAGGCTGCTTATGAAATCATGGGATCAACAAAGATTGCATTTCCTAGCAATGGGTATGGAGGATACATGGCCAGTGGATTTGGTGGATGCTTTGGATACACTTTACATCATGAATGAGAGGACTCTTTTCCAGGGAGCTCTCGATCGCATTGCAGAGACAGACTTTAAGATGCCGCCTGTGCATATGAAAGAGATTGATGTGGTGGACGTATCGACACGTATGTTAGGAGGACTCATATCTGCATACGAGATATCTCAAGAGAAAGTACTCTTAATAAAGGCGAAGGAGCTTGCAGACTTTCTGCTTAGGGCATTCGACACTCCAAACCGAATTCCACTGGTGAAATACTCCTGGAGATCTGAATACAAGAATAGATTTCCATATATGGAGGCTAATATTGCTGATTTCACGAAAGTGGTGCTCGAATTCACGCGACTTACACAAATCACGGGGTCGAATAAATATTTCGATGCAGTTTACCATGTGTTACTCATGATTGCAAAATCTACAGAGCATCTAAATATCGAAGGTCTCTTCCCTGAAAGCATAGATGCATCTACATGCCAATTACTCACATCAGAGGACATACAAAAGGGTGATCATCAGCGTGATTCTCGGATCATGAAAAGTATAGACGAGAATTTTAGATTCGTGCACTGTCATCAACAGGACTATTTCCAAGAGACTTCGGGGTCCTATAAATTAAACAACAAGTTGTTGCCTTTGTTCAATGTATATCTGCAGATGTACTCACTGATCAAGGCTGATATATTTGAACAGTCTGAGACTATTCCAACAAACTCATCAGAGCTATATTATGAAGGAATATCACAAATTAAAAAACTCTTTTCATTCCAGCCAAAGGTTCCAGCAGAATTTGGAAATTTGACACTGTTGGCCAACCTGAATACGAACCCTATTTTCTCTCCAACTACAAACGAACTTAATATTAATCTCCGTAGAGATTTCAAATGGCACCCAGAATCTTGTGCATTGGGTGCTACTTTATCGTACGGTTCACGACTATTTTCCCAAGCTGGCGTTAATGATGATATTCAACTTGCTGGTAACATCACTGAAAGTTGTTTCAAACTCGCAATGTACATGAAGGGTACATTCGCCGAAGCGTCGTTGGATCCATGTATCGGTGGAGACTGTACTTTTGACTCGAACCAAAAACTAAGTGACATAATGACAGGAAAGTACGTCGGATTTGCTAATGGGTTTTCCATGGGTGCTACTGTTGGTATCGTTACGCCGGATAAACCTTTAGAGAAAAAGATCAAACGATCTCTAACAGGTGAAAATGTCCCAGGAATAAAAGAGGCTATTAGCGTCGTAGGGGCACTTGATGACGAAACCGTTGAGGATGACATAATTGCTGATAAGGATGTCATAGAGGACAGTGAGGAGACGAACCAAAATGTAATCAAAACTTACCATTTTATCAAGGATGAACAGTTCGCAAACGCCGAACTCACAGCAGAATCTATAAACAGCGAAAAGAAGACTTGGAGATATGACGAAAAGCGCCCATTGTGGATTAATAATATGTCTCATCAGCAGATATTGTCCCCTGATCTCATCAAGGCAATATTCTACATGTATAGATCGACTGGAGACGAGAAATGGAGGGTCATGGGTAGGGAACTCAAGAATGAGATGCAACACACTATGGAATCCACGTTCCAAGGGGCAAAGGGGTCGTGGAAGGTCTCTGAATTTACACAGGGCAATAAACCTATTCCAAGCTACTGGTTCTCTCAGACACTCAAGTATTACTACCTACTTTTTACTGATGCAGACGAATATTCGCTGGACGAGTATGTGTTTACCGAGAGTGCACACCTCTTAAAGAGACGTGTCATCAAACCTAAAGCCGCCCATGACAGACAACACTTGTAAAAATAAAGAAGAACATGGAAATTAAACACATTTCCTATGTCTGTTCTTTGCTATTGTATACCATATATATAGATAAAAAGAACACTGCATTTATAATATCGATAATTGTGCCTTTGTAATTAAGACGTGGTCTTAAACAGCTGCACTTTTGCTAAAGATATTACAACTTAATCATTACAAATAATAATACATAAATTGGTGGGAAATTAGAATTCATAGGGAGCAGCCGTGCTAACAACCTGCTTAAATCTTCCTCTTCTTGTCGGCACTCTCTTGCTGCTCATCAGCGGAACGTTTGTTGGAAAGGGAATCCAAAATTCTCTGGCTGTCCGCCTGTGCTTCCTTCTCTGCCTCCTCTCTCATCTCCTTTCTTCTCTCGGCAACAAATTTTACAGTCTCCAGTGGTGCTTTGAAATAGTGCTCATTGTACCATCTCAGCTGGCCAATACTCTCGAGAATATCCTTCTTGGCAGTGTGAGCGGTTTCCTTCTTTGGGAACACAGCTACGATGTCCGGGTTAAACCTCTTACCGACCTCCATGATAGTGCTGACATCGATCAGTCTGTAGAACAAGTGGTTGATAACCTTTGGGAACTCCTTCAGCATAAAGAGTCTGTCCATATGGATGGAGTTACCAGCGAGTATACCAACGTTCTCATCTGGAATATACTCCTTGATGTAGGCAAGCAGCTCGTCCTCGACCTCCTCCCTGGTCTTTTTGCTAGCAAGAACCTTGGCGGTCAAACCGCTGGATCCGTGGTGTTCAACACACCACTCGCCCATTTTGTCCATAGTGTCCTTCCCGTAGTGAATAACACTCTCGTAGCAGTTGTCGGCCTTCTTGTCGACGACATTGAGGTTTCCGTCAGTAATAATACAGCAAATCTCGATAATATGGTCAGATTTGTGGTCCAGACCAGTCATCTCACAGTCAATCCAGACAATTGGCTTGGAAATCTTTCCGTTGCTATCTCTAAGGATGGCACCAGCCTCAGCGGCCTTGGTGGACAGGGACTTGGCCTGGGAAAGGCTCATTCCGCCGGCGATTCTGCGTTGCACAGAGTTGAATATAGTTCTAAACATCTGTAGGGCGTTCACAGTTGGTGAATTATTTAGGATAGTACAGTCAAGAAAACAAGAATAACTGGAAGAGAAATAATCTCAAAATGATAAATAGTGTATATTAAATACCAATTAGTCCTTGTTAAGTAAACAAGGCACATGTCCTTTCTGTGGTGCATGCGCTTAATAATACACGGGTCCGTTGTTTGTTTACATTTGTTTCATGTCGCGACGGCTCATCGCGAATCCAGGCTTCCTTTTTCGGGTAGTTCAAGGCCTGGGAAACAAATTGAAAGGAGTATTGTTGAATTTGGCCAGTTGTTGGGTTTGCTGCGGGTGTGGGTTATGGCTGGCTTCAAGACGTCATTGGGGGCGGAGCGCTGCTTCTCAGATTTAGGGCGGTCTCTGGCACAGCGTTGATCGGCATGCTAGAGATTTGCGTAGATCATTGCTTGTGATTTCAGTAGATGGTTTGTAGATGACTTGCATTGAAATAGTGAACTTGTAACAGAGTCCATTCTTGGTCCCAAGTAAATGCCTCATCGTTGTTGTATTTATAGTAATAAATACAGTGAACCGCATGTCCATTAATTCATTTTTGTGACTGTCCACCCGGACATTTTCCATCCGGACACCTCAACATTTTTATTCCAAAAATATTTTTCAGTATTTTCTAAAAATTGACGGCGCGACTCCAGAAAATTAATTTTCCACAATCATCGAGCAACTTCAATTTCCAAGAAATCCTCACAACCGTTCAACACATCCTGTCAACCCCACGACTATATAACTAATCCAGCCACATCTCAGGTATTTCACTTGGAATTGTCCAATTATCCTAATATTTTCTCCTTTCCCTCCAAATACCCCGTAACACTACATTATCAAATCAGTAACAATGGCTCCAAACGTATGTTTAGCAATCCACCCTAACTAGTTGTTATCCTATCAATGCTCATTAACGAACTGTAGCGTCAGTTTAGGACAGTCTAGCGACAATCTACCCTGGTTATCGCCTCGACAGCTCCGCAGACATCCCCGTGGAAAATATTTATTTTGCTATTCTGCATTTTAAAAATTCACTACCTGCCATGATACGTCTTCGTATTAGAGACCGATGTGATTGTTAATAGCAGTAGGCAAACAACGATAATCCTAACCCTGTCCCACTTACTAACAAGTTCTTTTTTTATTTTTTTTTTTTTGAACAGACTTCCAGAAAGCAAAAGATTGTCAAGACCTTCACTGTCGACGTCTCCTCTCCAACTGAGAACGGTGTCTTTGACCCAGCTGCCTACGCTAAGTACCTGATCGACCACATCAAGGTCGAGAACGCTACTGGTAACCTAGGTAACGCCATCACCGTCGAGGAGGATGGTTCCGTTGTCACCGTTGTCGCTACCACCAAGTTCTCCGGTAAGTACCTAAAGTACCTAACCAAGAAGTACCTGAAGAAGAACCAGCTAAGAGACTGGATCAGATTCGTCTCCACCAAGACTAACCAGTACAAGCTTGCCTTCTACCAGGTTACTCCAGAGGACGAGGAGGAGGACGAGGAGTAAATGTTTTAAAACAATAAAGATATAATTCACACCTTTTTGTAACATATAGAATGGAGTAATTCATTCTATTCGTTTTTTAATTCATTTTTTTCAGTCATCACACTCCTTTTTTGGGTATTCGCATTTCAAGTATTTTAGATAATTATATGTACTTTTTCATAATATCATATTCATCAGTTACTCCCGAAAGATTGTTTGCAAATGTATTGGCCCATGCCCGTTGGGGCATTGGGAATCGGCACAGGTCTGCTCTCTTGTTCTATTGGATCAGGACATGCTTTATTTGGCTAGTGAATCCCCACATGTTTTGTGTTGCGCTAGCTCATCGCGAAAATTTTCAACTTGATTATGTTATGTAGGCTGATATATCGCAGAGGTGAAAAGTGCATAACTGTGTAGAATAACGTAATAATAACCAAAACAATCATGTCTTCTCAATTACCCGAACATAACGAGGCAAGTCTGCCTCCCCAGGAGATCTTGGACCTATTCAAGCGTACGTTTGATGATGAGCTGTACGGAGATGAGGACGAAGGACTTGAAGCCCTCCAGGCACAGATCCAGGAGGTAAAGAGCCATTTATATGATAGGGACTACCTTGGCGCATTCGACAATGACTCCAAACGTGTTGCGTACTGCTGCAGATGGTCTCCTGCCAGAGCTCTGGGTTACGCTTCGCTGTTTGCTCATTTTGAAGAGGTAGTGGATGTGTTAACGTGTGCCGAGAAGGAAGACCAATCGGTCCTGTGTATTGGTGGAGGAGCGGGTGCGGAGCTGGTGGCCATAGCCAGTATATTCACACCATCGAGACCGTTTGTCTCAAAGTATGCCAAGAAGAAGGTGGAGGAGGATGACGGTGAGGGCGACGGGAGTGCAAGTGAACTGGAAGAAAAGAAACCGGAAGCTCTGAACGTTCATCTTGTAGATATTGCCGACTGGGACAGCGTCACAAAACGTCTTCTTGGGCAGCTGGAGAAGCACTGGCTGTACAGCAACGAATTTGACTCCTTCAAGGTGAAACCTGAACACAATGATATTCTTAAAATGGATGCAAACGCACTCTCTCTGCCCAAACTAAACCTCATTACACTGCTTTTCACCACAAACGAACTGTTTAAAGAGAACAAGGCTGGAAGTATCCGCTTTCTGCAACAGCTAAACAAGCACTGTTCAAAGGGATGCCTGCTCTTAATCGTGGAGAGTGCTGGTAGCTACAGTCACATCACAGTGGGGACCAAGAAGTTCCCGCTGCAGTTTCTCATCGACACTATCCTCTGCGGCAAGCGCGGCGACGAGGACAAGGGTGACTGGGAGGTCATCTCACAGGCAGACAGCACCTGGTACCGCTGCGGCACCCGTCTAGACTACCCTATCAAACTGGAAAACATGCGTGTCTTCTACCGTCTGTACCGCAAAAAGACGTAGTCATAAACGCCAGCCGTCCTATAGCAGTAAATTGAACAATTACATAAGCATAAAAGCAACAAACATACACTTTATTCGCATATCAAACCTTCTCTCTCCTGTAAATCTCAAAATGTGTCAAACCTTAGTCTGCTGATCATTTTCTATCACGTGACGACAATTTTCAGGCTGAAATTAACAGCGCACTCTGGGGGGGCACAGTAAAATCAAAACTGCAGACGCAGGCGATTCCAATCCGGAGAAGCAACTGATTAGTAGACGCGTAGATATAGGCAACCGTTGCGATTTCTGATAAGTATTATTTGTGCGTTTGCTCTTTGGTTATTATCTGGTTCGTTCTTATTCTAGTTGCTACCACCTAAAAAGAACAGTTGCATCGCCATGCCTTCAGAGAGAGAGAGACCTGTCAGAGGAGCTACCGCACGGGCGCCGGCGTCCTTCCGGGCGATGTTGCGCTCAAGGGTCAAACAGCCGCAGTTCTACTGGTTTTTAGGCCATTTCCTAACGCTATACCACTTCGTGCGGTTCCACCTGGCTCTGTTTTCGGTGGAGTCGCAGATTTACCACTACAAGATGTCGCTGTTTTACATTTCTGCGACCTATGGTATCGTCCTGTATCAGTTCTATAAGGGCGGACAACTTAAGTTGGCTACTCACAACCTCCGCCACAACATTAAGACAATGGATAACCTCCAGTATTTTATTATGCTTACGACGTTATGGTTCTGCGCGATTGTTTCTGACAGTATTGTGCTGAACGGGGTGACGTATTCTCCTGTCATCTACTCTCTATTCCACTGCCTCAACTACTTCAAGGAGAATTTGATGCCGTTCTTGCCCATCAATAGTCAGGCAAAGGCGATTGCGAACCAGTACATTTCCGGGTTCATCACAAGCTACACTGCCCAGTTCCTCGCCATGGCCCAGGTGATTGAAATTATCTGCAGTCTGCGGTCTGGGTTGATGGATCTGCCAATTGCTGTGCTATGGTCTCTGCGCAGGTTTGACATCAAGGCTCTATGCAAGGTATGGTCTATCGTCACATACATTTGGTTCTTCAAGCTGCGCTACACGCAGAACGAAAGGATTAGACAGATAACCGCGCAGTACATTGCTCAGTTGGAGCAGCTGCTCGCCAGTAAACTGCCTCCGCAGTTCATGGGCTACTGGATGTCCTATAAGGCCATTATCGCTGCGCTGTTTCGCTCTATACCGGTGTGACGTGGCTGGCGATAAGGTATAATAGGGCATACGTGCTCTTGTAATAGGGCATTGATTGTGTCTGTGTAACTATAGTGCGCACATTTATAAAGAGGACTAGTCTCCTATGCACAGCTATATTATATTATATTAGGCACATTTTTATAAACGTTATTATATGTGTACGGGATAAGAGGTGCATAGCAGTATGTTTCTTTGGTGCCTAGCAATTTACCTGTACTTGTACTTGACCTGACTGTCGCCCTTCTTCTCACGCTTCATCTGTCTCTTGGACTTGGTCTCGCCTGAGGCAGCAGCTGTGGCTGCAGCCTGCTCTTTCTTGGATTCCTTGCTATTGCCACCGCCAAAGAACTGTTGCTTTAGGCCGTATAGTTTGTAAGCAGCGTAGCATGGAACAATCCAAAGGATGTACCATAGCTTGTTCGAGTTGAACAGGATTCTGCCACAGTTGGCAAACAACGACAGATAAACAACGTCGAATAGGTACTGAAGTAGACCATCAGTTTGAGACAGATCCAAGCCTTCCTTTAGAATCTTGCGTGATCCGTTGGCATCAACGACAACATGGGGTCTTCCAGAGACCTCCAAAGTGTATAGACATCCTAGTAATGGGGCGTTGATGAGTAACCATTTAAGAGTCGTTCCGGTGTACGTGGCACCGACGCCTCTCGAGTAGAGGGCGCGTGCTAGCGATAGAAGGAGAATAGGGACTGCACTCTTATACAGATTTCCCAGTATCTTAATGTTAGTTTGCACCTGTTTTTTAGTAGCTTTTCCGGCCATTTTCAATAGGTTTGGTGTATTTTCTTTTGCCTTTTGCCTTTGCGATGTTAAGTTTGTTGGCTAATGAAATTGCGGTAACGCCGCTTTAAATATATCAACGACAACATGATGAAATTTCAACAACCAGATAACCTGAAATTAAATAATTTAGATATTAATGAGAGCATTATAAAGAGATGTCCAGCCTCTTTTAAATTCATTTCTATATTGTCTTGTCTATTAACAAATGCTGTATTTACATGAACATTTTATATACAATGAGATTGCTCCTGCAACTATACAAGTGGGCCAACGTATGCAAAATGCTATTTACAACGTCTTCTAGAAATCCTTAACAGGTATGACACGTTTGGTGTTGCGAAGTTGAGTAAAGAAACTAGCATGTGTGTGCTCGATGTTCTCCCACCCGGGGACATTGTTACGCCGATGCATCAGGTAGCTTTTCATGAAATACCTGTATTCACCGATGAGCTCTTTTAATTCACCCTCCAGGTCCTGCTGCTTGCCGAGGTAGTCGTCCAGACGTCTACATAGTAGTTCATTAGTCTCTGTTTGTAGATAGAGCTTTGGAATCAGACTTTTTGAGTTGGTTCTCTTCTTCTCCAGGAACCATGAGTCACTGGATGACGATGACATTGGTGATGCACGCAGCCGCGTAAGGAGACGACCCTTGTGGATCATGTTGTAGCCATGAACGAAATTATTGTTCGCAATTTTTACTGCTTCCTTAATGGTTTTATCGTTGGATGATAATGCAACTATAGCATCATTCCATGTGGCGTTGTCCAGAACAAATTTCTGGTCTGTGAGCGACTTAATCATTCCAGGTAGTTTATCCAGCTGATGAATTTGCTCTAGATGACGTATCTTGTATGAAAAGATACCAACAAACAGCGAGTTTAACCTGATATTTGGAACTGTAGAAGCAGGCTGCTTCTTGTATCGTTCCAGCTGTCTCATGATGTTATCGTACATGATTTCGAACTGATTCCATTCGCCAAGCTCAGCAAATAAAACAGCCAAGGGCCGCATCAGCGAAAATTTGTTGTTGATGGAACGGATATTCTTGTCATAAAATAATTCGTCATATCTGTCCAGCATCTGGAGTGCCTTTTTCGGATTGTAATACTTGGCCACCGCTCTCAGTGCCCAGCCCATGATGGATGGGTGAAATTTGCTGTTGGTGGTGTGCAATGACTGTTTGGAAGCATTGGTCATGATCCTGTCCAGGAACTCTATCGATTTCGTTAGATCTTCCTTCTTTGACATTTGAACTTTGAAAGTAGATTTAACAAGAGAGTAAAGAATCTTGGAATTTACGGGGATATTTCTGTCAGTCATGGTCCGGTATAGACTGTATACACGGTCATGGTAGTCGATGTGGGAGTATGCGTCGATCATCACAGCAAAATGGCCTGTAGAGGCCCTTACACCTTCAATATCACTTTCCAGCAACTCGTTCAATGTATCCTCAGCCGATTCGAAATCCTTTAGATTCTTAGTCTTGTAGGTCAAAACTAATTTGTAGAAGTCAGAGTTCTTGGTTATACCGAGCTCGTCGATCCTGTCGAGGAGTTCTTCACACTTTGCATTGTCACCGACCGCTATCTGAGCACGCAACGCACTATTGTAAATGTAACAACGCTGCGCGCTATCCTGAATATATCTCTTGGCATCATACTCCTCAAATATTGATAATGCCGCTCTGAACAACTTGGATTCCGTATACACATCCATCAGAGCTGACACAGAGCCTGGGTGTGGCATTATATCGTAGTGATCCTTCATGATATTGAAGATCTCTTTGGCAATCAGGTGGTTTGTAACACGCGAGCACATTTGCATCAATATCATAAAGTGTTCCTCGAGCACAGGTACCCTATCTTCCTCAGTCACCGTTTTGAGGAGTCTTAATGCACCACTGATATCATTCAATTTGTGGTACACATTGAACATGATTGTATATGTGGCTGCAGTTGGTTGAATTGAGAACTTCTCGAATAGCTGGAACTGTTCGAAGCACGACGTAGGATTATTGGATTTGTAATGGCATTCTAGCAAAGACTGTAGAATTGGATACGTGGGTATCATACCTCTTCTTAAAAACTGGGAGTATAACATTTCTATACTTTCCACGTTTCCCAGTAATGCCATAGAGTACATTACAATTTCATAATGACGAATATTTGGCAGCTTACCGATCCCAAATAGAGCGTCAAACTGTTTCTTCAGAGCAGTCCAGCTCATAGTTTTCGCATGCGCCAGTAGGAGATAGTCGAACTGCGAAGCATCATGATGGGCCTCTGGATGTGCTAAATATGTTTCTGATTCTAGTTGGAACTTACGATTGTAGTTGTAACTCCGCATTATTGCAGTGAGATCGGATGCATGAATGGGTAGGTTGTGTACCTTTTTGTAATCCCATAATGACTCTACTAGCGTAAAGTTCTTACTAAACGTAGCCAAGCATATAAGTGTAGTTGCTAGCTGTGATGTAGCCGTTGGCCCGTGTGACTTTTGTGTTTCGTCTAATCCGCTAATTAATTCCTCGGCAGCATTTCCGTCCTCAACAAGGTTCTCAATATATCGTAACAACGGTCTCAGTAAATTCTGTTCACGGGTATAATCCGCGAACTCACATCCACCATCGACCATGGTAATCCAATGGGCCCAGCGTTGTAAGGCTGCACCCTGAGTCAGCTGAGGCGGTATCGTTCCTGTTTCCTCCTGCATTGCGCGGGCACATTTTGACAACTGTAATAGCACTATGCCGGCTATCTCACTGGCTCTTGATCGCTTCGATATACCCCACTGGGCCATTATTGTGTCCATAAACACGTCGATTTCAGCGATATGTCCGGTCTGCACTAAAGCATACAAAAACCGCCTTATCTCCGGCATGCTAGCAGTTTGTCTTAAAAGTATATCATTCGATTCTTCTGGAATATTAGTAATGGTGGTGGTGGTGGAATTATTGTTATTATTATTGGGATTATCAACAGTTTTGGCATTGCCAGTTGTGGTATTATTTACAGGTTGTTGCGTCAGATCCCGGGTGAACAGATGTCGCCTGCCAAACTGCACAATCAGCTTCTCGGCTGAGCGGTCACTCATCCACCTAATCGCTGATTGCCGTTCCTTATCTAGCGGATGCACATCGTCTCCGAGAAAGTACTCTTCCACTTCTCTTTCTTCTTCAGGCTGCAGTTGTACGGACGGCTCCGACATCAGCAACGTCCGCAGCTTCTCGCTCACGCGTTTCTTATACACCTCCTGCTGCCGCAGGCAGCGCAGCATCGGCCAGAATCGTTCAATAGTTCCCATAACACCCCCTTCAAACAGTTGAACTGCGTCTTTATGCCTCTTTTCAAGCCGATTCTTCCTGGAACCCTCGGCGTTTAAATGAGCTTCTTGTTGTTAAACCTGCCCACCTTTAAAGGCCGCCCGCTCTAATTGGAAGAATCGCCGCAGCGTTACCCGCCCGGGCTGAAAATTTTAGACTCAAAACAGGCGATGAGCTTCTCAAAAGATTGATTTTATAGCTTTGTCCAAGGATAGAAAGAGGGCAATAATCTGGTACTTTGGCTTACTTTGATCATTTCAATTACACACCAGACCACACGCAGCGCAAGATGGCATTTACCAAGCAGCAACGGAATAAGGAGAAGTTCACACGTGAGTACAAGGTCAGGGAGATCCAGCGGAGTATCACGAAGAAGGCGAGGTTAAGAAAGGGGTACCTAAAGGCTCTGAAGGAAGAGGGATATACTGTCCCGGAAGCGCAGCCACAGTCTCAGACTAAACTGAATGTGCGGGAAAGGAGGGACCAGCGTCAGCAGGAGGGGAGAAGAAAGTTCGATGAGAAGAAAGAGATGAAGCGTGAGCGTCGTAGAAACCACGCTCAGCAGGCTGAGGATTATCGTAAGCAGCAGCTGGAGAATATAAGAGTCTCTAAGGAAAAGTACAAGCAACGTGAACGCAAATCCACGAAGCTAACACAGCGCACGCGATCTGGTCAGCCGCTCATGGGGCCAAAGATTGAGGACCTTCTGGACAAGATCAAGAACGATGATACTTACACTAGGTAGAAGAATATGATATTCGGGTTTCATTCCATGTGCTAATACGATATTCAGGTTTCATTCCGTGTGCTAATAAAAGGTAAATTTCCATTCCATGCACCCATAAGAGAAACACTCTCATTCGATCTTCTTATAAGAATATAACAAAGTATGTATATTACAATATAACGGGAAAAGCGTATTTAAGATCGCATTATATTTACACTTATTTACAAGGTGTGCGCGTACGTACATACGTATTTTCTTCAGACCACAATCCTTAGTTCTTGCTCTCCTGCTGCTTCTTGTACTCTGCGATTAGCTCCTTCTGAACATTTGGTAGAGTTGGTGCATAGTGGCTGAACTCTAGAGAGAACTCACCTTTACCCTGGGTAGATGCACGTAGAGAAGTAACAAAGCCAAACATCGAACTTAGAGGACACTCTGCCTTTAGGGTGAATTCGTCGTGGTTATTCTCAGTGTCCTGAATAACAGCTTGCAGCTTGTTTAACAAACTGATAACGTTACCTTGAAACTCATTTGGAGAGGTAACAGACACATTCATGATAGGTTCCAGGATTACTGGGTTAGATTTCAAAAAGGAGTTGCGGAATGCAGTGATAGTGGCAGTCTTGAAAGCCAACTCATTCGAATCAACAGAATGGATGGCACCATCGTTAATCAACATTTTAACATTCAAAACTCTGTGACCGATTAGAGGGCCCTTCTCGCAAGCCTCCTCGAAACCCTTGTTACAGGCAGCGAGGAACTTCTCTGGAATTGCACCACCAACAATAGCAGTCTCGAAAGTGTTGGTTCTCTGCTCGCCCTCGACTGGAGATAACGTACCCATAACTCTAGCAAATTGACCGGCACCACCAGACTGCTTCTTGTGGGTGTAGTCAAACTCCGAAGAAGTCATAATAGACTCTCTGTAAGAGACCTGAGGCTTACCAGTGACACATTCGACGTTGTACTCACGCTTCATTCTCTCGACATAGATTTCCAAGTGCAATTCACCCATACCGGAGATGATGGTCTCCTTGGACTCTGGGTCAAACTTAACCTTAAACGTAGGATCTTCCTTTTGGAAACGGTTCAGTGCCTTGGAAAAATTAGTCGAGTCTTTACCCTTCGGATGGATGGACAATGACACGACCGAATCTGGAACAAACATGGAAGACATAGAGTATTGGACAGTACCGTCGGTGAAGGTGTTACCAGAGGCACAGTCGATACCAAAGGTGGCACAAATTTCACCGGAACCAACCTCCTCGACATCCTCCATCTCCTCGGAGTGCATTCTCACTAGTCTGGAAACCTTGACCTTCTTACCATTCTGAATGTTAGTGATGAAGCTACCCTTTCTTAGACGGCCCTGGTAGACACGGATGTAAGTTAGCTGACCATACTTACCTTCTTCCAACTTAAATGCTAGACCGACAAATGGCTCCTGGACAGATGGGACCAAGTTAATAGCCTTCTCCTCATGGGCAACATCCAGTGCTGTGTTCAAGATTTCAGATGGGTTAGGTAGATAATCGACAATAGCATCAAGGACAGGCTGGATACCGGTGTTTGCAAGAGCAGATCCCATTAGGACAGGGGAGAATTTTCTAGCGATGGTGGCCCTGCGGATGGCACCCTTGATTTCCTCGACGGTTGGCTCCTTCTCCTCTAGGAAGATTTCAGCCATCTCGTCATCGACATCAGCTAGGGTCTCAATAAGCAGTGCACGCTTCTCTGCGGCAAGGTCAACAAGGTCAGCTGGTATTTCGGCCTTTCTTAGGATCTCACCACTAGAGCCCTCGTTGTAAATGGCCTCGTTGTTGATAAGGTCGACAATACCCTTCAGCTCGCTCTCAGCACCGATTGGAATCTGCACGGCGGCAGCTGGAATCTTGAGTTTCTCGTTTAGTTGCTTGATAGCACGGAATGGATCGGAACCCATACGGTCCATCTTGTTGATAAAAGTGACACGGGGGACATTGTAACGGCGCATTTGGTTGTCGACAGTGACGGTTTGAGACTGGACACCTGAGACAGCACAAACTACTAAAACAGCACCGTCTAGGACACGCAGCGCTCTCTCAACCTCGATAGTGAAGTCAATGTGACCGGGGGTATCAATCAGATTGAACTGGTACTGTTCATTATCCTTGTTCCAAGAACAGTACGTCGCTGCTGACTGGATAGTAATACCTTTTTCTCTCTCCAGATCCATGGAATCCATCTTGGCACCGACATTATCACGGCCACGAACCTCGTGGATAGCCTTGATACGACCAGTGTAGTATAGCACACGCTCGGTAAAGGTAGTCTTACCGGAATCGATGTGTGCAGAAATACCAATATTACGCAGCAAACGCGCGTGGTTAACATCCTCTGGGGTCAGTTTGGTGTTTATCTGGTCGATAATAGCCTTCTCCTCCTCGTACTCCATCCTGAGAGACCTGGAGGAATGCAGAGATTTCTTGGAAATAAGCTGGTTGCCGTGAAGATGCTTGGAAAGCACCCCGGACGACCTTGGCAGCATGCCGCCCCCTAGACGGAGGAAACCGGCTGTTCTGGGTAGAATAAGCATGGATATGGGGTTGTTTCTAGGGTTATGATAACTCTAGGTGTATATACAGGTGCTTGGAGGGGTAAAATTTCAGAGAACAAAACAATATTTAACACCTGATATTTATCGTGAAAGTGGTGAGAATTTCTCAAGGATCCTTTATTAGGCTGGCCGAACGCCGAAAACGAACAGCGCCGGTGTTTCCGCGTTTAGCAACGGCGACACAATATATTACTGCAATATTACAGGCTGGCAATGAGAATATTTAATAAACAGGGAAGGGTTGTGCACTAATGAGCAGAAGAAGAGTGTTCATTTGAGTACGTGAGGGACGGTTCATTATTGGTCAGATATAAAATAAAAATCTACTCGATAAACACGCAGCAGTTATACATTAAATAAACGGATATCGGTTATGTGTTGGATAGTATAATTTCGGGTTTTATTTATTTTGGACCGCGAATAATAGTCTTAATACCATCAGCTGAACCGGTTCTGGCGGCTTCGTAGGCAGTAATAGCATCCTCGAACTTGTAGGTGGATGTGATGAGTTTCGCAAGCTGCACCTTGCCCTGAGAAACCAAGGCAACGGCGTCGTTGTAGTCACCTTGAGAATATCTAAAGCACCCCTTTATGGACAACTCGCGCATAGAGACAAGGTTCATAGGGATTGGAATGCTGTCAGCGCCCATACCAACCACCACAAAAGTGCCACCGGACCCAAGACTCTTGAGACCGATATCTACACACTGTGCACTTCCAGTACATTCCAGAACTGCATTGATCTTCTGACCACCTACTGACTTACGAATGACCTCGTCTATAGGTTCCGAGACATTCGCAGAATTAATAGTGTGCGACGCACCGAAATGTTCCGAGGCGACCTTCAAGTTGTTGTCCTTGCGGTCTACATACACAACAGTCGAAGCTCCAAAGCTCTTGGCCACTTGTCCACACACCAGCCCAATTGGTCCCGCACCCATGATAACGACTGTGTCATTGAATTTCGTACCGGCAAGCTTGTTAGCATGCACAGCAACTGACAGTGGCTCAATCAGTGCAGCCTCGTCAAACGGGATGCCCTTAGGAACCTTGTGGACAAAGTCCTCGGGAGAGATGTAGTACTTGACAAGTGTACCATCTACAGGAGGAGTCGCAGCAAACCGCATGTGTGGACAAAGGTTGTAATGGCCAGCCTTCGTCTCCTCTGAGTAACGGCTAGGCACACCCGGCTCAATGGCCACGTGATCTCCAACTGCGACCTGTGTAACAGCATCGCCAACTTCGACAACGACACCACTCGATTCGTGACCCATCACCATGGGTGACTTCACAATAAAGGGGCCAATGGAGCCTTCCTTGTAAAAGTGAATGTCTGAACCACAAATACCGGTGGCCATTACTTCCACCTTGACATAGTGAGGATCTTCGACCTCTGGAACAGGTCTCTCCTGAAACTCCAGTTCTCCTTTACGAACTAGTACAACAGCCTGCTGTGAATTCATCTTTTGCTGCTTGGGTTGATATTTTGTTTAATAAACTCTCTGTGTGTTGTTTAACCCTGTCGCTTTTCTTCTCTCTCGTAAAGGGATGGGATCGGCGTTACGTAATTGTTCAGGGGCCGACAACGAGAATTACATGCAGCACTTCGGGTAAATGCTGGTATTTATATCAAGAAGGGATATTATTTCAAGGGATATGACAATACAGTCACATTTAACGGGTCAATTGAGGTGCAGTTTGTCATTATTTTTGTTTCGAGAACCGGACGCAATGTATAACTTGGCCACCACGAATAGCAAATTAGAAATTTCCTCGAAAATCCCTCTCGTCTCCCATTGTATTAATCGAATTATATTTGATTATGTTATATACGTTCTTATATATGTATATATATATATATCATGCAGTCGTCTTCTTGTTATCAGGAGTATTGCTATCGACCTTCAAGATCGAATGGATCTCCAGCAGAATAGCCTCTATATCCCTTGAATCACAAGAAATACCGTTCACCAGCTTGACTGAGTGGGGGAACTTTCTCAATGGTGTATGTGCTGCAGCATCCGGCGCTGGTGCAGAACCGTCAGATGGTTCTGGGCCTGCCAATGATGTTTTTGGTTTGGCAGTAACTATGAAGATCTCGTTACGAACACGGTGGATCATTGGGTATGCCAATGACTTGGTTGTGATATGCTCGTCGTTGGAGAAGTGCACGTAGAACTGGATATTGTTCTTGCCATTGTGAGAGGCGTTCTTCAATTCAATGATTACAGTTATCTTAGTTCCAGCCTCTGTATTGTAGTATACCAGCTGATATTCACTCAGGTTGTGTAGACCAAGACTGACCTTTGTCGAGGCCTTGTCCTTGTTCTCCTCGCGCTCAATGATGATGTCGCGTAAGGTAGTGAATAGCGAAGAGGTGAACTGAAGATAGTTGAAGATGAAATGATAATCATAATTGCCGTTGTTGATGAACGGTTGAATGATATGCTGGGGGTTGGTCTTTGACAATTTGACCGACAGGTTTTTCACCTTCATATCAGATGTGATGATGTTAATTGTACAATCTTGTTTATCAGGGCTTTCAGAAATGTTCTCCCGTTTAACAATGCTGTTGTTGCGCAAATAATTGAATGAAATTTCATTCGGTTTGACTGCAACAATCTTGAAATTGTCGGAGGCAAAGTTGTTGTGCAACCTCTCGACAACATCAGTTAGTATAACCAGTTGCATTAGCTTTTGCCTGAACGTACTTAGGTAGTGTACAATTTGGCTTAGACTCTTGAAATTCTCGCACAAGTAGAAGGCTAGATTATCCTCCTTCACAAAATGGATGAGTAATTCTTTGCACTGTACCTGCTTGATCATTATGTCTCTCTTGAATTTGGCGTAGAGCCTTATTTCGGAGTTAGCGTAGTCAATTCGCATAAACATGGCACTTTCCAGAATACCGTTCAGGGCCTTTGAACCCTCTAAGAAGGAAACCAGTTCCATCGTTATTATTGATGTGTAGTCCTCGTCCTGGGAACTCTGCGAGATTGTTGTCACATTATCCTCTGTTGTATTGACACCATCCTCGATCACATACTTTGGCATATTCTGCGAAATTGTGTCAAGAGAGCAGATCTCGTTCTTGATTTTCAGTTCGTTCAGGGAGTCAATTAACATATGGTTAACAATTCTGTGTAGTATCGACTTTTGTAACGACAAGATCTTTTGGTACGTCATCGTCTCTAGTTTAGATGATGTTACGCTAGACATGTCGAGGTACTTCAACTCCCATATACCCTTAGTCGATACAATTTTCCCAATTCGTTTTTCGATAACACAGGACGAATTTGAGGAAATAACAGTTAGGATCAGGTACCAATTCATAGGCCATTTGGGTAGAGAAATAAACAGGTCATTCTGCAACAGATCATTCTCATTAGCCTGGCCTGTGAAGTGGGTTGGTATTTGTTTATCCAAATTAACAACCTTGCTACAAATCCAACCAGTCTTCTCAAACATGTTCCGCAATACGTGGGTGATCTTATCCAATTTTAGTTTTTGGAGAATCTTGATTAGATCTTCAGTCTTCTCAGTGTGGTTGATCCTTTTTATGTAATCCAGGAGTATTGGGGTTGGATTCTTGAAGTAAAACACACCAGTAATCAAGTCGATCTTCAGCTGGATTGGGGCAGTAGATATGCAGGTTGTTGGCAGTTGAAAGAGGAGGACGTCTGAGTTCTCCTCATCCTCTTGGAATATCCCTGTAGATAATAGCCTGGTCCGTATCACATTAGCATGGTTGAACATTATTTCGTCCAGGATATTCTCCACATTCCCAAGAATATGATTATAAATAATTGGCATATTACTGAACTTTTCAGAAATATGGGCATCATGTTGGGAGTTGTTACCAGTCATATCATCGTTTTTGCTGTTCTGGGCATTGGCGGACAGAGCGCTTCTTCCCTTGGTGATAGCGCCGCTCGTCTGATTCGCCTTCTTTACCCCCGAGGAAAAATCGTTATCCCACCTCAGGATTAGCTTCTCGGTTGTCTTGTCCACACCAATTGTGAATTTCCCCTTGTTCCCTGATTTCCCGTTGATCCAATATCTGCCGGATATTATACTCTTTTTGGAATCGTAAATGTGGATCAGGTTTCCACCCGAGAACTTTCCTGTGTTTTCTATAGTTTGCAGCTCTATATGGATCATGTACAATTTCAGTGTCAGAATGTATTTGTGCAGGAACTGGTAGAGCAGGAACAGAGGTCTTCTATCTTTATTCTTGAAGAGCACTTCATTTATTAGTTTTTCGAGTCTGGCTTTGTTCAATGGTAGTTCCTGCTCGGTGGTGAAAAGAAAGCTCAAATCGACAAAGAAGAAGGGCGATGTTCTGTCAATAGTTGAGAGTTGTATCTCAAACTCGTTAGCAACTGTGATGTACACCCGTCCATTCTTGACATAGTAGTCGTTGAACTGCGGAGGTAAGTCCACCAGCGCCATCTTAATTGATACAACGAGGTTCAGGTCTCTTAGAACCTTGAGTACTAGCGACGAAGGAACTACCTGGTCGGTGTTGGCAGCCATCATTGTACCGGCTGCGGTGAGGTTTAAAAACTCCGCAGGAAGGTTTGGTCTCCCGAGACTTAGCACTTCCAGCGCAGTTATCAAGTCCGCATTGGGCAGCTTAGCATTCGTCATAGAGTCCAGACTGGATTTCAAAGCCCATATACAGTTGTTCACTGATGTGTTTGTTGTTCTGAACCAGTTCAGCAAATCGATTAGTGCGCTGAAATTGTTGCCCTTAATCGTGCGAGCCCATTTTATTAGCACGTACAGCTTTAGAAACTGGTTTCGCAGATATACCACCAGCTGCAAGAAGCTGATCTTCCTTGCAGAGTGAGCGGCAGCATCGCCACTGGAGTGCAAATTCGTTTTCATGTACTGCGAGATCTCTTTCACAGTAAATATGGTTAGATTACGAACCACCATTGCCAGGGGGGTCTGGTTGATTTGCACATGTGGCAACTCTGGAGGTTCACCGCTGGCACCGAGTTGGGTGTGAAGTGGAGACTCGTGGATATTCTTCGTGGACGCAACAGTGTTAGCATCCACTGTAACTGGGGTCTCGGGCCCGTGCCCGTGCCCAATAACACCGTTTAGCGTATCCTTCCCGGGGATAACAGTGGCCGATTCAACTTGTGCACTGCTCATTTATAAATATCCAAAATAAAGTGATACGCAAAAATGCAATTCTTGGCGATGAGTAATGCAGAGAGAGCGGTCTTGTCTGTTTCCTGTTCCCTGTGTCTCGAGTAACGTTCCTGTTGTAAGCGCCGTTTGTGCAGACCTCTAAAATTCCGTCTAGAAAGTGCAAATTCCGGTCTATTTCAAAACGCAAAGTCGGCAAACGATAAACCCCGCGTGTAGCGTCTCTAAACTCTTCCGTGATCGTCGTCGGATGTCTCTAATCCTCCTCTACTCACCTCCTGAACTCACAATTCGCCACTCTTTAAGACCGCCAATTAGCACCTAGAAGGCAGGTAAAGAAAAATAAAGCGCGCCTGGCGCCAATTAGCAGAAACACAAGTGAGGGTAACACTTTGGAGAAGGGTGCGGGTGACTCTCCTAAAAGTGGCACAATGCAAGGGCTATACGAGGGCAATGTGTTCACGAAAGAGGGGTGTTATAAGCAGTCTCTGCGCCTTAAAGGGATCAACTACGGGCAATCCAGAGCAGCTATTACAATGGCGCAAGGCAGTTTGAGCAGTGCAAGTAGCAGTACACGTCTGCGGATGTTGCTGGACGGGGACGATCGCAGCAGCGGGAGCGATGACGAAGGGAACGATGAGTCCCGGGTTGATCTGCAGCCTCCGCAGGTTATTCAATGGGGTCACCATAAGCGTGGGTCCGATAGTGCGAGTGACCTGTCGATTCCCCGCTATCTGAAATCTACTCCAGCCGATCCCCACGTCTCTGATGTCAATTCTGTGTCGATGCTAGCCACTGACAGCATGGCAGATCCAGTGAGTGATCTTATTGCAGCTAGCAACTCTTCCAGTGTGAGTCCACTGGCAGGGAAGAGACATACCTCCTCTTCTACACATTTGTTCGACAATATTCTGTCCACATTGTCCTTTACCAAGAGTCGCGATCCCGCCGGTGATGCAGCCAACAAGGAGTTCCATGCGCTGTTCAAGTTGATTCCGCTGGAACACACACTTGTTGAAGCAATAACATGTTGTCTCAACAGAAGTACGTTATATGAGGGTACTTTGTATCTGACTAGGCACCATTTGTGCTTCAACTCGGCTTTACTGGATTGGGTCGCTCAGATCCAGATCCCATTAGGGGACATAATTGCGGTCACAAAGGGTGTTGACGAGATATGTGTGACCACAACCCTTGGCGCAACCAGGTTCACACAGTTTGAAAAGCTCGACCAGACGTTTTCTTTGCTTAATCAGCTGGTCAAGGATAGTGTGGCGATGCAAGGAAGCGATGGTGGGTGCGAACAGTCGGGCCCTACCAAGGGCTCGGATATACTGAACTACTCTGTTGGGCTAAATCCTCCCTTGACACAAAAGTCACCAGTGTTAGCTGGTGCATCTACTGGCCAGGGACTATCTAAATCCAAGTCCAGTATCAAGCTGCTGACTATGCTAGATGCAAAGGCGGGTGTAACCAACGATGAGGCTATGGATCAGATGATCCGGTCAATCGACGACTCCACCATTGATTCGAGCGGCGAGTCTGTCAGTATTGGCGATGCCACAGAGACCAAAAATGTCAGGGTACCCATATATAAAATGGCAAACGACTCGCCCAATTTTGCCGACATGTCGTACGAAGGGCCGTACTACAACGATTCCAAACTGACCAAAAACATTCCAACTAGGTCGGCCGATGAGTACATTTTGGCAGATGCAGAACTGTCCTGTCCACCGGGGCTGCTCTTCCAGTTCATCTTCAATGAAAATAATCCGACTTTTTTGCACAGCTTCCTGTCCAAGCAGGACTCCTCGAACTTCACAGATATAGGAGCCTTTGAACTGAACTCGGCGGGCATCAAGGCAAGAACGTACACATACCAGAAACAGTTGCATTTTCCTGTGGGCCCAAGCACAACATTGTGCAAAGTTGAGGAAGATATATTGCATTACGATCTAGGGGACTACATCGAAGTGGTAAACACCACGCGCACTCCAAATGTACCCAGCGGTGGGAACTTCTCAACAAAGACGAGGTACATTATCCAATGGCACGACAATACCCGTTGTAAATTGAAACTGTCTTTCTGGGTAGAGTGGACGGGTAGCTCTTGGATCAAGAACATGGTTGAGTCAAGCTGCAAGACTGGACTTGTAACTTCGACAGTTGACTTTCTAAACATGATTGAAGAGTTCATAGAGGAGAACACTGAAGAGGAGTACATCACTATTGAGGATAAGGAGAGTAAGACGGCAAGAGCCCAAACACCTTCCTCGATTACGCCAACACTGGAAAAGCGCACGGAAAGCGCACATTCAACAGTGGTCTCGGATATCACATTCACTCCCTCTGCCGCGTCTTCAACATCACCCTGGGTTATTGGACTTCTGGTTGTCAACATCAGCATCTTCCTATTCCTGGTATACCTTGTCTATGGAATTGACCGCAAGCTCAAAACACTACTCTATCTCCAAGGTTACGGCGCCGAGAACATTGGTCAAACGGGCACTGGTGGACTGTACGAAATGCCGGTAAAGGGAGATATTCTATCAGCACCCCACGAATTACAAAACAAGCTCCTGGAATCGCTAAAATCTCTCCTTGCACCACTGACAGAGATGAACGAACACGCTGCCAACTCCGAATCTCCACGTGATCTTCTCCAGAAGCTCTTGCACGTCCTGGATTCCCAGTCCAGCGGTAAATAAAATATATATATAATATCATAATGTTTAACGAAACGACTTTTTAAAATATCCGAGTATATATATATGTATATTCCTATTTATTTATGCTAACTTCACGTTTTGACGTCACCGGACGAGGACGGCGTTAGCAGTTTCCTTATTTCGATGGCGAAAATCGGCCAAGATGCCAAGGATAAAGGGCGGTAAATGTTTTAACACCCAGATTGGCCCACACTTCTGTCGGATTAAAAGAGTAAGGCAAAGGCATAGAACAAATGAGATTCAAGACTAACATTAGTGGGAAAGGAGACAAGGTAATTTCGCTAGATGGTAACGATAAGCTTGTGGGCGAACTACTTCAGGAGATCGCGGAGGTGTTTGGTATAGATTTGGAGGACATCGAGAGTTTAAGGTTCGGCTACCCACCGGTGAAAGTGGTGATAGATGATGATTCCATTGTTAAATCAGTGGAGGATATTGGTCTGAGTTCTGGAGAACGGATTGGCGTTTCGTTAAAAGCTGGAAGCAGCGGGTCCGTGTCCGGTCCAACGCCACCTGTTAGTGGCAGTGCACAGGAACCGGAGTTGAAAGATAACCAGAGCTCGTTTATAGATAACGACGGTACTAGATGGGTGCTGCAGCAGCATAAGGTTCCGGATGACAACTCGTGTCTCTTCCACGCCATTTCGTACTGTGTGTACAAGGACATATCGCTGTCGTACGGACTCAGAGAGCGTGTGGCAAAAGAGATCCTTGCCGATAAACTGACATATAACGAAGCCATTCTTGGCAAACCTGTACAAGAATATGTGAGTTGGATTCTCAAGCGCGACTCATGGGGAGGTGGAATTGAGATTGCTGTGCTTTCTCAAGTGCTGGGTGTGGCGGTATACGTTCTAGACATTGATGCTCTGAAGTACGAAAAATTCAACGAGGACAAGTACGATGAGTTTATTGTGGTATTATTCAATGGTGTACATTATGATGCTATTGAGTCTGCAACCCACAAAACTGTGTTCAATGTGAGGACGGAGGAGCGGTTCAGCAACCTTATCCTAGCTTGCGCTCTGGAGATTGCGAGGAAGCTCAAGGACAGTGGTCACGCATTCAACACGCACAAGGCCAAGATCGTGTGCAATGTGTGCAGAAAGACATTTGTGGGAGAGCGGGATATAGCCAAGCATGCTGAGAGTACGGGCCACACGGACTTTGGGCAGTTGTGATGACACTTTGGTTTGAAAGCTCGCACGTATTTAATAGTATTGTCCCTGAGTGCTGAGCACTATTGCATATCGATATTATTTATTGTTTTATTATTATACATATGTATCAACACACAAAGAAAAGAAAAGAATGGAGTAACGTAGGATTGTGTGGGAATATTTACCTCAAACAGATGGTCTGTCTATGAAAAGAAATGCGTGGGGACGTACTTGACTCTTAACCCATGAAAGTACCCTGGCTCTGCTCAGACTGCTGCTGCTGCTGCTGTTGTTGTTGAGCAGCTTGCTCGGCAGTCTGCTCTTCTGTCTGAGCCTGCTCAGCGTATGGCAGAGTTGGCTCTGTGGTCTTTATATCCTTTAGCGTCACGTCCAGGTGTCCCTTCAACAACTGCTCGTTGTTCTCCTTCTCCGGGCCGACCGTGGTCTTGATCTGCTCCACCCTGTTCAAAAACTTGTTCAGGTTCAAACCAGCCGCCGCATTGGCAACGTCCTGCGTGTAAGGAACACCCTTCAGGTCCCTCACTCTACGCTTGTGCACTTTACCGCGCAGATGTGTCTTGAGAGCGATGGCAGTCTCGCAGTACTTCGCACAGTGAACACAGTAGTGCTGGCCCAGTCCTGGCTTGGTCTCGTCCAGAGGCTGGTTCAGCAGCTTCTGGATCTTATCCTGCGACGACAGGTCATCGTAGATCAGGTCCAGGTCCTTCGTTCTCCGCTTGGTCTTGTATCTCTTGACTGAGTATCTTCCCATTTTGTGATTTGCAGTGGTCCTTTTCGCAAGAGTAAGAACAGCCCCAAGAGAACAGACGGAGACAACTACTAAAACCCTTTCGCCGACCTCCATTTTAGCCATCTGGACCCATCCCGATAGGCGATGAGCATCGTTATTGCTGGACATGTGCTGAGGGGAACCAACCGGCCAGAGATGAAAAATTTTTCAGACGTCACGTGCAACCCACCATTTTGTGACGAATTGTCCATCCGTGCACCACCAACTTCCGTGCACCACGGAATATTTCGCATTCAAATTTTCAAATTCGAACAAAACTCCCTCCTTCCCTTTTTGGACATGAAATATTTATCTCCGCCAACACGCCGCGAAAACGGAAAATTTATCACCGCCACCGTCAACTCAGCTCCGTTTCTCATTAGTAATGGATGAGGCATCAATCCGCAGTTGCCCGCTTGGAAAGGTTGCAGGTCCGTCGTTGGTTGGTCGAGTATATAAAGACGAGTGGCAAGTTGTCGTTTGGTTGTTGGGTATTTCGAGTTAGTCCTTGCAAAATTTAATTTACTTTCTCTTGTTTCCCCCTTTATAACCCCACTATAACATAATAAATCCTTCAAGATGGCTAGAAGACCAGCTAGATGTTACAGATACCAGAAGAACAAGCCTTACCCAAAGTCTAGATACAACAGAGCTGTTCCAGACTCCAAGATCAGAATCTACGATCTAGGTAAGAAGAAGGCTACTGTCGATGAGTTCCCTCTATGTGTCCACCTTGTTTCCAACGAGCTGGAGCAGCTTTCCTCCGAGGCTCTAGAGGCTGCCCGTATTTGTGCTAACAAGTACGTCACCACTGTCTCTGGTAGAGAGTCTTTCCACCTGAGAGTCAGAGTCCACCCATTCCACGTTCTAAGAATCAACAAGATGCTTTCCTGTGCCGGTGCCGATAGACTGCAGCAGGGTATGAGAGGTGCCTGGGGTAAGCCACACGGTCTTGCCGCCAGAGTTGACATTGGTCAGATTATCTTCTCTATCAGAACCAAGGACAACAACAAGGATGTTGTCATTGAGGGTCTAAGAAGAGCCAGATACAAGTTCCCAGGTCAGCAGAAGATCATTATCTCCAAGAAGTGGGGTTTCACCAACCTGGACAGAGCCCAGTACATCAAGAAGAGAGATGCTGGTGAGGTCAAGGACGACGGTTCTTTCGTTAAGTTCCTGTCCAGAAAGGGTTCTCTAGAGGCTAACTACAGAGAGTTCCCAGAGTACTTCGCCAACCAGGCTTAAATCTAACAAGTTCTATTTTATTGATTCACAGCAGTCCAATCTGTATTTCACTATATAAATTCCTCTATTATCTATTATTAATATAAACTTGATAGGCTTTGCCTTTTTTTAAAAAAATGTTTTTTTTTGTCATTTTGTCATTTGGCCCTCTTTTATTTATTATTCGGTATAACCCCGTTGGAATATAAAGGGATTGAACAGGCTTTACATGGTTTGATTAAAAAAGGACATTTTGAGAAACAGCGAGGGGATAACTGAACGGAACAAACCACAAAGCATGTTTAAGGTTGTGTCGACGATCCCTGTTTCGAGCAAGGTGGGTCTTGCCAGAGTATCGGCGTTGTCAAGAACACATCTGCGTTACCTCGTGAATGAGCCCAAGTATGACGAAGCTGAGATTCTGGCCCAGGACCTCAACCACAAAGAGTTCAAAACCAAGAGAGCTAGCATCCCCTTTTTGACGAATGAAGATGCGTCTGATGAGGCCAAACAGGTGACGCTGGAACGTATGGAGAAGCTGCGGACAGGAGCCCTTGCCGGATTGACCCTTCTCGGAGTTGTTTTGGGCGGATCGTACTATATCCACGACAAGAACAAGAAGGAGGCCAAATTGAAGGAGGAGCTGGAATGGGCTGCTATTGCCAGTGGAAGTGCCAAGCGTAAAGGTAAGAGGAAGAGTGCAAAGCTGTCAAAACAGAAGCCAGTGGTGCCGGCCACGCAGCTGGACTCGACGCATCCGGGGCTATACTGCTGGGGAAGTCCCACGAGCAATACTGCTTGGGACGGTATTCCAAAGAGAATTACCGAGTTTGATAATATGATCCTGAGAGATGTGTGTCTAGTTGACACTGCTAGAAACTTGGTTGTGGACAGCAACGGTGATCTTCTCAACTGGAACCAAGGCGACAACTCGATCAAACCGGTGCTAAAGAAGCAGAATTTGCAGAGGGTCAAGGAATCAAATGGGGTCGTGTACGGACTGAACAATCGTGGGGAGCTGCTTGTTATACCACTGAATGATCTCGACACCCTGGAACACCACATTGAGAGCCGCAAGAGAGTGTGGTTTATGCCTTGGATTCCTTATTTGAATGGTTACTCTACATACGATCAGAAGTTAGACACAAAGAGTGTATTTGACAAGAGGCTGGGAGAGTCAAAGATCACTGACTTTGACACAGGTTCACACCATTTGGTGCTGATTTCAGATGCATGCAAGGCGTATTCGTGCTCTACGGGTATTCCAGATGGTGCAGACAACGACAAAAACCAGAGTAAGGGACAGTTTGGTGTTCCTAGCTTATCCCAATATGAGCAGTATCCTGAACCTAACAAACTGTACGAGATAGAGCTATTGAACAAGTCTCTCTCTAATGGTAATAGAAAGAAAGAGAATGCCGTACAGTTCAGGGATATCGTCAAAGTGGCATGTGGTGATTACCACACGGCTGCGATCGACTCTAACGGGCGTCTTTTCTCTTTCGGGTGGAATAGACACGGCCAGCTGGGCCTGAATATATCGTATGAGAACGAAGTAACACCATATCCAAAGCAACTATCCCTGTACAACTTCGTTCCATTCTTCAATGATAATGTTACTGATCCCGACCAAGGAGAAGGTGAAATCGGAAGGGGTGGGCCTAAATTTAACGTAAAGTGTGTTGATATTGCTTGTAGCAAGGAAACTACATATGTCGGCGTGGAAAACGAGCTAGGCACTAAAAAGTACTTTTCTTTTGGAAATGGTGCCAATGGAGAACTTGGTGACGGATCGTTCAGGAACTCCCAGTTTAAACCTGTTCGCGTAAAATTTGAAGACAGTAGCGCTGTATCATCATTGATAACCACAAAGGATGCGAGTCATGTCGTCTGTACATTGGACAATAACCAGGTCGAAAGTTGGGGACTAAATGATAAGGGCCAGGTCGGTAACTGGCAGCGCGGTAAGTTCAAGTTTTGCAAGCCTGAAGTTCTTCCATTGTTGCTAGAACCATCTGTGCAATACAAGGAGGATGAAGATACAACAAAACTACCTAAGCTGCAGGTAAACCGCGATAACCAAGGTATTGCTCTAGGCAGCCATTCGACCTGTCTGTACTGGACAAGTAAATAGATATGTGTTGACCAAGCATATAAGAAAATCATGTTAATATAATTTTAATACAAAACATATTTGTCAAACCATTTCCTC
>JAKTPZ010000289.1:3170-31657 GCA_030579215.1 Maudiozyma pseudohumilis
ATCCTCGAGCTCGGCTCGCTTCGCTCGCCGGCGTTCTTCTCAGACTTCGTAACGTCCCTCATTTTTAACTAAAATTGCCCTTATTCGACGGTTCGGCCCCGAAAATCAACACCCACGCACCCATAAAATTTTCTGATCGCCATACTAAATTTTCGGCAACCCCCGGCCGAGGTCACGTGACCCCACACAAAAACCCCTACCAATTTTGGGTGCTGTGATAGACAGAAGCCCTCTATTAAGAGGGCTTGCTTGAACTCGCCTCAGGACAGGAGCATAAAGATAAGAGCATAAAGATAAGAGCTTAAAGACAAGAGCTTCAAGACACTGCTCAAGACACTGTTCAAGACACTGTTCAAGACACTGTTCAAAGACAAGAGCTTCACTTGACTCAGCGATATTCCTTGTCTGCTAGATAGCGATTCGACTGCGATATACTTGATCCGGCTCGTTACAAAGCACCCCTAGCCTATAGTTGAGACCGCACCAACCCTAGCCTATAGTTGAGACCGCACCAACCCTAGCCTATAGTTGAGACCGCACCACCCTCTCGACATTTTGCCTTGCACCTGGACAAGCTACACTTTGAAATTGGATAGTCACACACCTTGAAGTTGGATATTCACCTACGCTGAAGTTGGGATAGTCACACACACGCTCACTTCGTTCACTGTTCACTTCGTTCACTGTTCACTTCGTTCACTGTTCACTTCGTTCACTGTTCACTTCGTTCACTGTTCACTTCGTTCACTGTTCACTTCGTTCACTGTTCACTTCGTTCACTGTTCACTTCGTTCACTGTTCACTTCGTTCACTGTTCACTTCGTTCACTTCGTTCACTGTTCACTTCGTTCACTTCGTTCACTGTTCACCGTTCACTTCACCATGTCAAAAACCGCCCACAAACGTCTGCTCAAAGAGCTGCAACAGCTCGTCAGAGACTCTCCCCCCGGCATCGTCGCCGGCCCCAGATCCGAGGACAACATCCTGCTCTGGGACTGCCTCATCACCGGCCCGCCAGACTCGTGCTACGAGGGCGGCGTCTTCGCAGCAGAGCTGCAGTTCCCCAAGGACTACCCCCTCTCGCCGCCACGCCTGCTCTTCAAACCCAGCATCCTGCATCCCAACATCTACCCGAACGGAGAGGTCTGCATATCGATCCTGCAATCCCCGGGAGACGACCCAAACATGTACGAGCTCGCCGAGGAGCGCTGGTCGCCGGTGCAGAGCGTCGAGAAGATCCTCCTCAGCGTGATGAGCATGCTGAGCGAGCCTAACATCGAGAGTGGGGCCAACATCGACGCCTGCATCCTCTGGAGGGACAACAGACCGGAGTTCGAGAGACAGGTGCGTTTGGCAGCACTGCGCTCGTTGGGATTTTAACGGGAGGTCGCTTGCAATCTATTTACAATATGCCATAGTTTATATACCACGATTATCGCAGCTTACACGATTATCACAGCTTACACGATTATCACAGCTTACACGATTATCACAGCTTACACGATTATCACAGCTTACACGATTATCACAGCTTACACGATTATACTACAGCGTAGACACCACTATATCACAGTTTATACACGATTATATCACAGTTTATACACGGCTATCACAGTTTATACACGATTATACTACAGTTTATACACGGCTATCACAGTTTATACACGACTATCACAGCTTATACACAATTATATCACAGTTTATACATGGCTATCACAGCTTATACACGACTATATCGCGAAACCGCTACTTCCCCACGCAAAACGTGGAAAACACCACGCCCAGCACCTCCTCGACGCCGACATTCTCACCGGTGATCCTGCCAATGCCCTCGATGGCACCCTGCAGGTCCTGCGTCGCCATCGCGATGTCGTGGCCGAGCTCTGCCGCATCAAGAAACTGGTCCAGGCTGGCCAGGACGTCCTGCTGCAAGGTGTCGCGGACACGCTGGGACACGCTGATCCCCGTGCCTTGGTCGTCGACCATGGCGAGCTCTTTGAACGAGGTGACGAGCGCAGAGACCAGGTCTGAGATCCCGTCGTCGAGCTTGCACGAGACCGGGAGGACTTGCTGATCCGGGGACTTGAGGGCGGTGCGGATATGGCTTGTGATGATTGACACAGACTCCGGCGACACCAGGTCCACTTTGTTCAGGACCACCAGCACGGGCGTTTGCTGTGGGATCGCCGCTACGAGACGCGGGTCCAAGCGGCCACCCCTCGACGCATCCACCACCAGCACACACATGTTGCTGCGCTGCGCCCGCTGCTCTGCACGGCTAATGCCCATCTGCTCAATCACATCCGAGGTAGAGCTGTCCGACCTGATACCAGCGGTGTCGCAGAAGACAACTTTGTACCCGCACAGGTCCATCACACGGTCGACGGCGTCCCTGGTGGTGCCAGGGACGGCGCTGACGAGCGACACGTCGTCGCGGGCAATTAAGTTGAGCAGCGACGACTTACCGGCATTCGGCTCGCCAATTAGCGCCAATTGCAAACCGTCCTGCAGCAGCTGGGCCCGCCCAACCCGCTCCAGGAACTGCTCGACCTGCCGTTTGAGGATCCGCACGCTGCCCTCGACGTTCGTGAAGATGCGGAAGTTGTCCGAATCGATGTCGTCGTTGTCCTCGCCAAAGTCAATGATAGCAGTCAGCTGCGCAACGTTGTTGACGAGCTGCGACCGCCAGTTCCCAAACAGCTTCTTGTTGCTGCCGCTGAAGCTGGAGAGAACACTGCGCCGCTGCGACTCGGTCTCGGCGTCGATGAGGTCCCGGATCCCCTCGACCTCTGTTAAATCGAACTTCTGGTTCTGGAAAGCCCGCCGGGAGAACTCACCGGCCTCTGCATAGCGTATGCGCACGTTGCTGGTCCCGGATTGGTCGTTAAGCAGCTGGATAGACCTCAGCACACCATCGGCAACGGCTCGCCCGCCGTGGATGTACAGCTCTAGCGTGTCTTCACCTGTGAAGCTGTGCGGAGCTGGTGAAAAGCTGACAAGCGATTGATCAAGGATGAGGGCTTGGCCATTGGGTGCTTTGCCATTGGGTGCTTTGCCATTGGGTGCTTTGCCAGGAGACTCCCCGCTATAGAGGTTGCGCAGCAGCATTTGGCGTGGCTGGGGGTCGGTCTTGCGCCGCGTCAGCTTGTGGTAGATGTACTTGGAGTACGTCCCGGAGACTCTCACAACGGCAATAGCAGACTTCTGCCCTGGAGGGGTGGCCATAGCGTACACCGTGGGGAGGTGGGCCGTCGAGGGGGAGAACTTGTTGTAGATGTAGCGGACGTGTTTGACGGCAGGGAACGGCCGCAGTTGGGCCCAGAGGAGCGACATGGGACGTGTTGATTGAACGTGGACTGGGGGTGGGTCGTGTAGTGTCTGGAGTAAAAATGGTCCTAGTACACAGACTGTTGTCGATGTGTGATGGTCGAAAGTTGTTAAAAAGTTGGTCTAAAATTGTTAAAAAGTTGTATTTGGCACCGGCCTTCGGATAGAAAAAAATAAATTGGACGAGTTGGGAATTGAACCCAAGACCTCTCCCATGCTAAGGGAGCGCGCTACCAACTGCGCCACACGCCCGTTATTTGTTGAATTTTTGTGACAATGTTTGGGTTGTTGATGTGTGGAGGAGGGGTGTTGCGTTTTAGCGTGGGTGTTTAGGGGGTGATTGTGCCGTGTAGTAACTGCGTGGTGATGTGAAAGTTGGGGAGGACAAGGGTACTGGTAAGGGGAATGGACGTGGGAATAGAAAACACAAGGTGGAGATCACAACTGCACACATTAACCTGATTAAGAGCTGTTTGCGATATTTTCTATGATCTGCTGAGATTGTGAAGTTACCTCTAAGGAGAGTGAAATTGAAATATGGAGTAGTGGTCAGCGCCGCAGGCGCACTGCCCAACGCCCACTTGCCAAGACACACCCCGGGCACACTTAAAAGGAGCACCACCCCAATACCAATGTGCATATTCCACCACCAGTTATCAACCTACACCTCCCGTTCCTTGTAAACACCACCACCCCACCACCTCCCACAACGTCCACAGCGTATACCCTCTTCTCCGGTCCCACCAACCCCAGTTACCCGGCCCCCATCCTCAAACACATCCACGGCACCAACACACCCAAAACCCACCCAAATTTAAATCTGAAACACCCCACATCATCCTTACACCCCTCCAAACAACCCCACACCACCAACAGCACTGCCCAACACCTGTATACCGAGCCAGCTGCCCCTATTGCTACCAGTTTATCCCGCCTCGTCAAAAGTGACAAACCCGCCGCCAATTTTCCAATTAAAGGGAAGCTCGATCTTAAGGAGAACAGCAACAAGAAACTCGTTTCAAGGCAGCCCTTCAAGAGCAGCTCCACACACAGAGACCCTGCTTCCCCACCTGATATTGACCGGGCACCAACACATCCACTACCAATACCGAAATGTACATGCTAAGAAGGGTCCCAGCCGGCCGCGGACTGCGTTCAGCGCTGGCCAGCCGCTCGTTGCAGCGGTGTTTCGCGTCTACTTCGCCGCTAGAACAAGGCAGCAGGCTCTCTGAGAGCGAGCTGAAGGGATACAAGGAGTACTACAAGTCTCTCCAGGAGACCGTGGGCTCTCTTCCCGAGGCCGTCGCTGTTGTTTCTCCCACTCTGAGCGCTCTGCACAGCAGACTGCAGCTTCCGCAGACGTTCACCCCGGCGATGCTGTCCCGCTGCCTGACGTGTCGGTCGTCGCAGCTCCCTCCGGTGGCTGTGACCGCTGGCGCTGGCGACGGTGCCGTCGCCAGCGGTGCTGCCTTGCGGGCGTTTCCCAGCACCGTGCAAACGAACAAGCTGCTGGACAACCACGGGCTCAACATCCTCGGCAAGAACGTGCTTGCGTTCGATGTGACCAACCACCTGCTTCGCAAGTACCCAAGACTGCCCACGGTGGTGCTCAACGCCGCGATAGACTCGTATATCGGCCAGGACACGCTTGCGACGGTCGGCCGCTCCTGGGGCATCGAGCGCGAGGAGACGCCCGTTATCGAGCGGTACCTGCGCCAGGAGCCTCTCAGCGTCACCCTGGGGAAACTGCGCTACTTCAACAACTCCCTGGAGCGTCTAGACGGAATCGAGCGCATCAGCAAGGCGAACTTCTCCGAGTCCTCGGCCCTCGCACTCGCCGTCCGCTCCGTCGTCGGCGTGCTATACGCGCTGGACCCTGCGCTAGCGCACGAGTTCGTGTCCAAGCACATCACTGGGCGCAAGCTCGACGTCGCCAAGATGTTCGTGTTCGAGCAGCCAGCCAGAGAGCTGGCGAGACTGTGCGAGCGCGAGGGGCTCCAGAGACCAGTGTCCAAGCTCACCGCGGAGTCCGGAAGACTCTCCAAGGCCCCCGTATTCATCGTCGGCGTATTCTCCGGCGACGAGCAGCTCGGGGAAGGGTTTGGGGCCTCGTTGAAGGAGGCCAAGGCCAGAGCAGCTACCGATGCGTTGCTGAAATGGTACTGCTACGAGCCAGCCTTGAAACAGGGGCAGCAGCCGGTCATCGACCCGGGAACGGTCGTGGTGTAACCGGGGCACTGCCTTGGGGCCACAGGACTCGTGTCGACACCCAGCAAACCTGCCATCAATAAATACACCGTCATCCTTTTAAATATATACATTCCTCTGTAAATAAAGTACATTACATAACAACAAACAGTGAAAAATTACATCATCAACACAAGAGGTAGGAAAGGAGGAATAAAAGGGCCAGGAATAACAAATAACAAGGCAATAAGTCGACAAATAACAAGGCAATAAGTCAACAAACCAACCTGCTTCCACTCTCAAACAGCTTAGGCCCACACATCGATGAGCTACAGCACGGTGCACATTCAACGGTCGGTCCTCACCGATATCAACTACCCCTACGAGCTGGAATGCGTAGCCACGTCCCAGGAACGGGTGGCACAGTGCCATTTGCTTCTGGGAAGGCACACGGACGGCGACTACACGATCACGAAGTGTTTCCAGGTCCCGATCCATCTTGTAACGACGGCTGACGGCAGCGGTCTTTCATTCGAGGTGGACGTCGGGCTGTTCAGGACACGGTTTGGGCTGGTGAGACAGGTTCTGCCGCTGGGATCGGTCCCATTGGGACTTTTGGTGGTGAACAGTAGCTGCTACGACTACCAGGAGGTGGTGCGGCAGGTGTTTATGGAGGGAAAACTGGAGCTGGACTCTAAGTGTAATGGTTCAACCGCACTCAAGCGAACCACTTTCCTTGCTGGTGAAATACGAACCGGGTCTGGTTCTGAATGATGGTGCTGGTGAATTGGGTCTGGAGTGTTTGGTAAGGGATACCGGTGTCAACGACACGCTGTCCTTCCACAAGGCGATGCATGAGGTTGTGAATAATGCTAGGAACGTGGCTATATCTATTCAGGCTGCAGAACCACAGATTCCCGGGCAGACGACTGCCGTTTCAGCGTTTGAAGAGTTCAGCCGGGATAACGGTACAGAGGAACAGCTGGCTAGCGATCTGCTACAGCGAGTAGACCGTATGGTCGGGTTCTTGCAGCAGGAGAGAACGGCACACGCTGCTCCTGCGACTTACGACGAGGATTACGAGACGGTGCTTCGCAAGGTGTCAACGCTAGTGTCGCAGCTTGAAGCTGGCAGCACCGATGATATCGAGAACGAGATTCTGAGTATGGAAAACGAGTTGAAGGTGCTCCAAATAGCCTGTAACCAGTGGGAGATGGCTACGCCGAGGTAAAATCGGGCAAGTTAAAGGCGTTTCTTGGTGGAAGGTAACGCATTGGAGCTGCATGTGCGTTAGATCGCATATACAGCTTGGAAATATGCATTCCAAAGGTCTTTTGCAAATTATTTATTTAATATAGCGAATATACATACATGCAAGGATCAGCTAGGATCTGGTCCCAACTACACAAGCAGCTTGCGAATGCTCCCTAGAACATTCCACTCACCGCTCTCGCTGTCGAACTTGCAGTTTAGCAGCTGGGCGTTCGTGACTGGGCACTTCCCCTCGTGCTCACGCAAATATGTTACAGCACACGGGTAACACATCGTGTACCCTGTTTCGATGAGTGCTGGATTGGTGATTTGCAGGTGGCACACGGGACACTTGTCCGTCGAGAGATCGTGCAGAGTCAGATCCTCGGGAGGTCGTGGGATCTCCTTGTCGATGCCGTTAATCTGGCGCATCAGCTTGGCCGTGAGATCCTGGCCGATCCACCATTGGTACACCTTGAGTGCGAACATGCACGTTGGGAATACTTGAGACCCTGTGAACGACAAGCCAGACCACACGCGGTCCAGCACAACACGCATATCTTGCGCAACACGCACATGGTTGTAATGAACGGGACGGTCAGCCGTGTCACCAGGAGAAACCCTTGTACCTTGCGGCAGGCTCACCGGAACCATCGCCCTTGTGTAACCGACATGTGCCAACCACTCTAGCACAGACGTAGACTGGCTGGCCCCGGACAAGAACGCCAGTCTTGCTGCCAGATCTAGGAGGAACCATGCCTGCTTCAGAACAGGGTACAGCCGTACAAACAGGCCTTGCAGCCTGTCCAGGGGCTCCAGGGACGCCAGGGACGCCCGAGACCGCCACTTGCCATACAACGAATCGAGCTTAGCTCGGATATACGGCCCCAGGACCCTCTGGATCCACAGGACGATCCTCTGCGACCGCAGCAGCCGCAGCTGCCGGGGCCATTTCTGGACTTTGCCGTCTAGGACCAGGGAATTATACGCCGCGGCCCTCTCCTGGTTACCGCAGTTGTACTGCTGCAGACCGTAGTACTTGTCCACGAATGCAGCATCGTACCGGCTCAAGTGGTGCCATTCAACAGCACCCCGGAGAGCCAGCGAGAACCACTCGTCGAACCAGTTGACAAACCGCAAAGACCAGCGACCCGGACGCCTCTCGGCCCAGTACTTCACCAGAACGTACCGCAGCGACACCGGAAGAAGCTCGTCGACTTCCTGCGATGCCAGGACCTCAAACAGCGTGGGGACAGCGCTGCTCAGAGCGTTGCCGGCGGGCATATTAGCGTAGAAACTCATCCTCTCTTGGGCCTCGTTTCAACTCGGCTGCAACTTGCTCTTTCGCTCCAGACCATCCATCCAACAACACTGCCCACTTTTGCCCTTCCACAAACCAGCAACAGCCCTCTTGTAGCGTGCCTGGGGCAAGTCAACAGCCCTCTGTTGTTCCGGCTGATCCTTTGGTCTTACGGTAAGCAACCGGTGGTTGTTCCGGCGACTGGCGAGGCACTGCGAGGTTCTACTGGCTGCACGTTTCAGGCGTTAACAGGAATTAAGAGGCGGGATGGGGAGCTGGCCGCCTGGACCTGCTCTTCCTTAGGCCAAACAGCAGCTCCCCATGGGGTATTGCCCATGTACGGTTACGTCGTCAATGCAAGAAAGTGGGACAGAGAGAGGCCAGGAGTCGCCAACGCCGCCTCTGGTCGGTGCTACGGACACACACACACACACCTTTGTTCTGCGACTGTGCAAGCAGTTTGCCCCTGTGACTGTGCAAACAAGGCTGTGTTTGTGTTTGTATAAATTGGTCGAGTTTGCATTTTTATTGTTTATTTAATATATAATTCTGGGTTTATTTTATTTTATTTTATTTTATTTTATTTTACAGGAGAAAAAAGGCCAGCTGTCACTTTAATCAAGGTTTGACACATTCAGCAAACAAGCACAAGCACAAAACTATGTCCCAGATTCCAGGCTGCTTTCTTACCAGTGACAAGGGCACGTTCGGAGAGTTCACCGCTTCCACCCGCTGGCCCATTATCCTGCAGAATGCTGTAGACGATATCCACAACGAGATCCAGCGTGTCGCCAAATCTGGCAGCGCTGACGCCGGCGATGTTGTCGCCCAAGGCAATGCTATCAAGTCCCAGATCGCTGCGTTGCGCCAGGAGGTTATGGACAAGGCCGCCCTGCGCAGCTTCACCCCGGAGGAGATCGCAATTGCCTCTGTCCCGCTCTCCTTCAACGAGTACCTGGACGCTGCGTCTCCCCGTCCAACCTGGGACCAGGCCGGGTGGCTGTTCGCTGAGGTGTACCTGTACAGACGTGTCAATGTCCTTTTCCGCAGCCAGGCATCCCAGCACTGGAAGCAGTTCGATATCTTCAATGCTCTGAAACAGTCCACGTTCAAGGCGTCCTACTTTGGTGTGACCGAGCTGGCCCTGCGCTACAGGAACCTCGTGAGCGATATTTCCAAGCTGGACAAGACCAACGCACAGGACCAGCAGGTGCTGCAGATCCTGTTCAAGGAGTTCATCGAGATCTCGCTGTGGGGCAATGCCACCGACCTGTCGCTGCTGACAAACGCCACACTGGAGGACATCAAGTCTATCCAGGGCGCCAAGGCCAGAGAGGCCTCCGAGTCCAAGATTATCGTCAACGATACTACCAAGGCCTGGGAGACCATTATCGCCAGTGCCGGCAAGAAGTCGGCCACCCGTGTTGATTTCGTCCTGGACAACTCCGGATTCGAACTGTATGCCGACCTAATGCTCGCTGCCTTCCTGCTGCACACAGGGCTCGCTACCAAGTGTGTTTTCCACGCCAAGGACATGCCATACATGGTCAGCGATGTTATGCTGAAGGACTTCGACATCCTTGTGGCCGATCTGCGCGACAGGGAGTTCTTCCCATCGGGCGCCGCCACCACGAGGGAGTCCCAGGCCCTAGACCTGTTCGCAAACGACATCTCCAAGTTCAGAACCACCGGCGCACTGACTTTCGAGGCTGACTCGTTCTGGACCACAGACCTGGACTACTGGCACATCGACCCATCAGAAACAAAGTACCACGGTGCTGAGATCCACGCCGAGCTGAAACAGTCCGACCTGGTCATCTTCAAGGGAGACCTGAACTACAGAAAGCTGACAGGTGACAGACGCTGGCCAAGAACTACCTCTTGGGAGACTGCTATTGGCCCACTGGCTCACAACGGCATCACCTCACTGAGTCTGAGAACTTGCAAGGCCGATGTCCAGGTCGCACTGAAGGAGGGTGTCGACGAGGAGCTGTCTGCCTTGTGGGAGAAGGACCACCCGGGTCAGGGATCGTGGTGGTGTTCCTCTGGTAAGTGGGCCGTTATCTGCTTCGCCGACTCGAACTAAGTAAAACCAGTATTTTTGGACGTACCAGAAAAATACTGGCTAATGTGTAAACGTATAAAATTGTAGAATTCGGACTTTGTATAAGCCCATTTTAAATTATTCTCGCTTTTATTATTATTATTATTAATCATTTATGTCGTTATAATAGTGCGACGCCCAAAATTTTTCACCTCATCGCCATACTTCAAGACAAACTTGGAACAGGGGATAAAGGTCCAGACAGTAACTTGGAACAGGGGATAAAGGTCCAGATAGTAACTTTGAACTGCTAATACGTATACTAGACCCACCATTCCAATGTCGTCTGTATCTCATCAATTCAACAACATTGTCGCCGCTTACAAGGCCAAGCTAGAGCACCCCAGTGTCAGACAGGACTCAGAGGAGTTCCAGAAGAGTCTGTCGGCCAAGATCGAGGAGCTTTTGGAACTGAAATCCAATGTCACTGGGAAACTAGCACTCTTCAGCTCTAACGAGACACTCGAGGATCTTTCTACGGGCTCTATGAAGTTTCTCGCAATAGACTATTACCTGGGGCTGATGTGCTCCAGACGCCAGGCTATTGACAAGGAGACGGATGCGGTAAGTAAGAACCGGGTGAAACTGATGTTTCTGGAAAAGGCCGTGCAGCTGTTTGTACAGTTCCTGATATCATTGGAGGACTACGAAATACTAGACAAATCCCTGGTTAACAGGGTCAATGGCTTCAAACTCGCTTACAAACCTACCATGGAGGAATTATACAAGCCCGTAGCAGAGGGGACAAGCACAGATGCCACAGAACTTAACATGGCATACCAAAAGAGGGAACAGAAGATAGAGTTCTTCCAAAGAAACAAAATGCTGTCAGCAGCAATCCTGTCACTTGAAAATCGCCTAAAACAAACCGAGGACGGCGATGGCGATAACGAGGGCGACGCTGACGACTTGATGCGTGAATTGCAGGTACAAAATCTAAGACAGTTGAGTTACAACGCCTTTAACGAGGTAGAACAGATACTGTACGAATCAGAAATGTTGTCAAACTTTGTGAAAAACCCACCGCCATCGCTGACGGAATCCTCTGCATCACAACAGGAGCAGAAAGAACATCGCGGCGAGTCCCAGGACGAGACTCGCTACACTGACAGACTAGAGTCTCTTAACAAACCTCTACTGTCCAAGAATGGAAAGATCCTCAGAAACTTTACCCTGGTCGACAAGAAAACTGATTTAAGAAACAAGGTACGTGGATACGGTCAATACGGACCAACAATGTCTGTTGAGGAGCTTCTAGAAAAGGAATGGGAAGAAGGCAGAGTTCTTCAAGGCGGTCCTGACAGTGCCAATCCTGTAGAAAATGAAAATGAAGATGATGAGGAGAATAACGACAGAGAGACGTACAAGGCCAGAGAGTGGGATGATTACACAGAGTCGCACGCTAAGGGCAGTGGTAACACTGTGAATATGGGTTGATATTTAATGCTGCATTGTTTTCATTCTACAAACAATATAGAATCTTACACACATACATATATATTACATGCCGAGGGTACCTACTTTTGATTATATATATATGGTTCATTGCGACGTGCATAGGCACTTAAAGTTTGGCATACCGTTCTCTGAGTTCGCTCAGAGTGACCACATTAGTTCCATCCAGGATCCATTGGTCGTAGTCGTGATCAAGTGTTGCAAGTATGTTCATAATGATCAAACAATATTTCTTAGCCTCTGCGTCCGAGGCCTTCTGTGTCTTCGTCCAGTAGTTGTAAACAACTTCGGCCGCTTCCCTGTAAAACTTGTTAACGTACCTGAAAGTGTAAAGTTTCTTGAAAGAAACCCAGTCGCCCTTTGCGAGGTTTTGTGTCAGTATAGAATCGACAACGGTGTAATCCTCGTAGTTAAGTCCCTCAGTCGCACCTTCTGCTGATGATAATTCTGTGCACATATTTATCAATGTCGAGAAGAAATCATCGCTATGGTGTGGATAGGCCAGGAGAGATTCGAAATAAGTATACCTCTCTTGAATGGTTAAGTATGCATGGCCCAGTCTCAATACGTCGATAACCTCGTCGAAGATTTTAAAGCGGATCAGCATGGCAAGAAGTTGTTCATGCTGTTTCGTGATGATATCGATGTCATTTGGCTCCGTCATGGAAATATCGATAGATTTCTTGATTGCACGTAGAGCCAACTCTGGTGCGCGCCCATCCTCACTGTACAAACACGATAGGTGATAGTAAAATCTAGCCTCTCTGTGATCATCAGCTACCAGAGTTTTAATCAATGGGGTCCAAATACTGTCATTTGATGATGCAATTGCCAAATTTTGAAGGAATACTGGCAGCTCCTCAATTTTCAAGTCCTTATATCCATCGAATAGCTGGAACCTTTTGTAAGACTCGTCATATTCGCCTGACATAAATAGGAGTAGGGAATTCAGGAATTCACTGCTCTTGTTATTTCTCAAATAGAAAGATGTTCCAATATTCCTCAGGTAAACTTCAGCATCATATGCAGATGACCCGTATTCAGATCCAATGATGTATTTTTCGAGACTTCTTAGGAAGAACGAGTTGGACTCAACAGGTTCCGAGTAGAACTCATCTAGATTATGCAGAGCGAAGTTTATCCAGTCGGAGTAGGAGAACAACTTGACACCTTTTTGGTGCGTAGTAGCATGATCAAATATATTATCAATTAATGAAAGTTTACCCTGCTTGTATAACCTCAGGAATAATGACTGCTTGTAGTTAATTTCGAGCAACGTATCCAACCGTTCGGAGAATGCACTCACGTCTGCATCAAGTAAAACGAATGCCATTAATATCTGAACCACAAAAGTGTTTTGAATAATGACCATTTGATAGAGACTTTCCAATGTGGCAACCTTGGAAATTATGTTTGCCGTAATCGATTCTATGAAATCTGCACTAGTCCCAGTTCTTCCCAAATAGTCCTTAATAAAATCATCCAGCAATGCAATAATATCCAACTGGTTTAACTCCGTCATCAATGCTTGCAGATTCGAAATATCAAATTGATTAGCCAAGGTTGATTTAAATATTTCAACAAATTTTTCATTAATCGAAAGATCTGATGAAAGTTCCCCAGTGGTTATTTTTAGAAATTTATCCGACAATAATTGTATTGTATTAACAGGTAGGACCTCTGTGAATGCGCCAAGCGACTTCAATAATCTTCCCAAATTGTCAGTGTTTTCAGTGTTGCATAGGCTAAAATAGTAATTCTCCAAACCAGCGTCAATCTTGTAAATTGCGTGGTTAAATGGAGCCAATGTGTTGACCATGACAATCTCATTATTTAGCACGGTCAATGTAGATACCTCGTCCATTTTCCCCTTGACATCCTTTAGAATAGTCTCAAAGTTAGCGAGATATTCCTCACGTTGCGCTAGATTATCTGCTGATGGAATAACGATGTTGTTAGAACTCAGGATAGATTCAGCGGTTCTGTATACCTGTGGCGAGTAGCGACTCTTTAAATTGAACATACACCTGTAATACAATTGATCATCAGTTTCATCGTCTGCTCTCAAGACACATGCCAAATCTAACTGACTTCTCGAGTCAGTCAACGACTTGTTTACATTCTCTAACCACTGGAAGTCCTTGAGGTCGTCGTAAAGGAAGTTTAGAATCTGTAATTTGCACAAAGAACCACTCTTCCAAAGGACGAGTAAGTTCAAATAGCTCGACGTGTAGTCTAGATCAATTGGCTTAATCAGTTTCATGTCTGAGAGGAACCAAACGGAAGAGGAAGAAAGGTTAGAATTGACGATGTTTTTTAGCTCGAACTCAATCCCGCCATTCTGGTCTATTGAAAGAGAACAAACCTGGAATACACCATTACTCTGGGGAGAGTATATGACAAGGTAATTTTGAAATAAGGATAGGTAAGATCCAGCGTCAGTGTAACTTTGTGTCTCCGTGCGTTGGTCCTGCTCGCCAAATAGGTTATGAGACAGATTATACTCCTTCACCATGCTAAAGGTTGTGATATCCCATACCTTCAAGAAGTAATTCTCCGTCAGGACGATGAGGTACCTCTCTTGGAAGAGAGTGCAACTGACGACCTTTCCAGATGTGTCGTCTGGTCCTCTGTGAAATATCCTAGTTAAACTTTTCAAATATGAGTTGTCGTTAAATAGAAGAGGTTCAAGGTCCAGGTCTGCGGAGACGCTTCTCAGACCGAGCAACCCACCGTCGTTCAAGAAGACCATGAACAAACTCTCCGACACTGGGTAGAGCAAATGTGGCACACGGACGGTGAAGTCGTATGGGCTCTGAACCTTGAACCAATCTTCGCCCAACCGCACACTTTGAGTGACGTCTAGAATATATTCTGTTGGTAATCTAATTGTCAAAAACATACCATCTCTGAGGATCATGTGGACGAATACCGTTTTGTTGTGAATGGCAACAACCATCGTGTGGTGCATATACATGGTTTCCTGGGGTAATTGAATCACAATCGTCTTGCCATCAATGCAATTTTCAGCTGTATACATCATCAGTCTCTTGTTATCTTGTGATAGGTGATAGCACAGAGTTGCATCATTGGATAGCTGGAGGACTCCCGAGTACGAGCTCTGTTCGTCGATTATCGCATCTCCTGGCTGCATTGAAGGCTTGCCTCCAATTGCCAACGAAACAACATTTTTGGGCACCGAATCCTCCTTGAATTCCAGCAGATTAACATCAATCTTCGATAGCGATGGCATAGTTGTGGAAGTAAATCTGCTTGTTTATAGATGTGATGCTTGGCGATATCTAGTGAAGTAGTGGATAATTTTGGACTTTATCAAACTCTCACGTTTCCAATCTCGAATACCTTGAAATGTCGCACCTAATAATACACCGTCTTACAGGTATAAATCGCTCTATGAGACTGCTTGGTTCCGTATTCTCATCCTGTTTCCAACATCGAAGTGATCCTTTTAAACTGGATGAACAATTTTTTTCTTTCCTTCTTAGCGCGAAGACGAAAAAATTACCCGGAAATGCGACTGACGCCGTTGTAAGATAATAAGTAAAATTGCTTGAAATTATATGTAAAATTGCTTGAAACAAGGGCATGTTATATCGCCGTTATCTATGTAGACATGGGACATTTCAGTAAATATCTGACTAGCATTATCTCCCACTTGAATATTATGTAAGTTGTTATTCCTTCCTTTGCCTTCCCGGGAGCGCGTTACCTCTTTTCCTCGAATGCTTCGAGCTTCAGGACGTTCTCACCCAGGGACAACAGGATAACCTCGAAGTTGCTGATCTTAGTTGCCTCAATGATTACATCCTTCTGATCTGTACTCTTTGATTCTGGGTTGTGAATGTACTTCTTAAGCACGTGCGAGAAGTCGGGCAGCTCGCGTAACTCAACAGTGCCGTCGTCATATGCAATACCGACCGTGTCCGTTGCGTATTTGAAGTACATGGACCGCGGCACGCTGTTCAGAGTGTGCTGGAGGATTATGCGCTTCTGGTCAAACGAGTAAATGACCACGTGCTTCCCTAGTTGAATGATCATTTTCGAACTCTCCTTATTTATGTGCAGGCGGGCGTTCTTGCTGATGAGTTTGTCTGCGATATCCTTGTCCAGCTGAACACGTTGCAAGACCTCTCCCTCGAAGTTGTATATGACAAGACTTAATGGATCGCAGCTTAGTACAATCAGCGACATCTCGGTAATGCCCAGGAGTACATCCATCACATTCTTCGGACGGATAGTGTAGCTGTTAGCCAGGGACATCATGTGTGGATCCTTCATGTCAGCAAATTCTAGGATATGCACATCGTCACCTGTCCGTAGTAGCATCCACTTATTTTTGAAGTCAACTTTGTCGATATCGTCAAACTCTAGTTGTTGCGATGAGCCAGTGCCTGCGAATATATCAATTTCATTGATTACCCGCTGCTGGATCAGCGACCATACCTTGACACCACTCTCGTCCAGAGCCAGGATAAATTCACTTCCCAGCCAGAACAGGCCCCGCACATTCCCAATATCCAATGAATCAAAAACGACTCCGACCTCGTTGCACTGGGACTCCTCGTCGATCTTGAAGATCTTGAGCTTATCGTCCAGTGTCACCAGGATGTTGTTCTTGAACACAGAAATAAACTGAGTCTCCACCGAGGATGGGTGACCAATGGCATTGGCGGCAGCACTGCTACCTGTAACAGTACCGGCATTGGCAGCAGTATTCGCGGAATTATCAGCAAACAGCGACTCTGTGACAACAGACCTCCTATTATCGGCCTCCTTGTTAACCGAAAGTGGCTCCATATCATGCACAGGGGCCTTGCGTCCGTTGAGAGATTCAAACTGGGAGAGCACACTCGGAGCGTTCAGCAGGTGTATGATATCCTTGACGCTGTCCTCAACAGACGCCTTTGCCCGCATCAGACTCTCGGAATCAACATGTTCGGCCTGAGACTGCGCCTCCTGGCTCTGGGCACCCGTAAGCCTCGCAACCTGGCGCCTTAGCTCCTTGTTTTCGCCTTCAAGACTCGAAATATACGACTTCATCTCGGCTCTTTCAAGCTCCCAGGTGATCCTGTCGCGCTCGTTCTTGCTGAATTCCGTCTGCAAATAGTGCATTACACCGGGAAGGGTGTACTGCTGGTGTGTGTGTGCCGACATGGTTCGTTGCACCTCGCTTATCTATGCTTTAGTGGTTGTTTACTTGTGCCAATTGCTCCCTCTTATAAACAAAATAGTCCCTTTTTGTTGTGCAAAAAAGTGTTGATTTTCACCTTCCCGGTGCTATCAACTCTTTCATTAAAAAAGGTCAAAAAAGAGACTAAAGATGGCGGACCTCAGAGGGTCTGAAAACGCGCCAGATACTGTTACAGTTACATAATTGAACGGTACGTGTGTATATACTAGAAGTGTTGATGGTGATTGCATGCATTGGGATGATGGCAGGACTGGCTGCCCGGCTTAGTAGTAGCCCCTGGCACCCTGCTGGTAGTCGTAGTTGGCGTAGCCGTACTGACCGTTACCTTGCTGACCATTTCCCTGCTGCTGCTGCTGCTGCTGCTGCATTTGCTGCATCTGGTAGTACTGCTGGTACTGCAATTGCTGCTGTTGCTGCTGCTCAGCAAGTGAAGCCTGGCTTGGCTGCTCGTCGGATGGCTGCTCACCGCTCTGCTGGCTGGAAGTAGAGTCTCTCTGGTTGGCACCGTCCGTGGCGGTAGCAGTAGTAGCGGCAGCGCCGTACTGAGCCTGGCCGTATGGGAAAGCCTGCTGCTGGTAGTACTGGCCGTAGTATGGCATGTACTGCTGCTGCTGCTGCTGGGGAGCAGCGGCTGAGGAAGTAGCAGTGGCGGCACCGTCTGTTGTCTCGGAAGGAGAACCGCTGGTGGCTAGCTCGGTGTTACCGGCGGCAGTGGGTGTACCGTACTGGGCGTACTGATGCTGACCGTACATGTTGCCAGCCTGCATGGCCGCCTGCTGACCCTGCATGTACTGTGGGTACTGCTGCTGGTACTGAGCGTACTGAGCGTACTGCTGGTCGTACATTGTTGGGTAAGCGTAGCCTGGGTACTGCTGCTGGTACATGTAGTACTGCTGTTGCTGCTGGTTCATTGGCATCTGGCCGGCCTGCTGGGAGGCAGATGGGGCGAAACCCTGGGCAGGCATCTGAGCCTGTTGCTGTGCGACAGAGGCAGGAGCAGCGGAGGCGGCAGAAGGAGTAGTGGCAGTAGCGGCGGAAGCGGTGGCTGGGGCAGTAGCGGAAGCTGGCTCTGCCTGGACATGGCCGGCATTGGTCTTGGCAGGGGCAGAAGCAGGGGCAGTTGCAGGAGTCTCGGTGTTCTCATTGATCTCCTCCTCGTCGCTGTCGCTCTCCTCTAGGTTCTCAATCTCGTTCTTGAGATCATCAACGTTGTCAAGAGCAGAAGCCTGTTCGGCCTGCTTTACCTTTGGAGCGGCGACACTGGCCCAACTCTTTTGCGAGCCGGTGGCGGCCTGCTCTTCGGCAACTGGAGCATCCTTCTCCGCGGATGCCGTTTCTGTTGCCGCTTGTGTTGCGGCTGCTGGTGCAGCTGTTTCAGCCGCCGTTTCGGCCTCAGTGCCCTTCTTCACATGCTCGGTCTTCTTCTGCTGGCGCTCCTTCTTCTGTGCCTTCTTTCTGTCTGCGGTGATGACACTGGCCCAGGATGATGTCTGCGACACCGCTCTCGTCTGCACCGGCGTTACGGATGCTGGGGTTGAAGCGCTTGCACTAGCGGAAGTGGAAGAATGCGAATGCGACTGTGGTTTGTGCTGCTGCTGCTGCTGCTGCTGCTGCTGTTGTCTCCTGCTCCTGGATGTGCTGGTAGATGCTGGAGCGTCATCTGAAGGTGTAGGAGCTGTCGCGGACGTTGTGGCGGCGACAGCTGCAGCCGTGGCGGCCGCATTCTGCTCACGTCTCTCCTTGCGTGTTGGTTTCTTCACCTCGTCCCAGCGGGTTGCCGTCCCGGATGTGATCTTGTCTACGACGATCTCAATTTCGCCGTGCTCTAATACCAGCTCTGTCAGGTCCTCTGCGGACCAGTCGGGGAATAGTTCCTGGAGCATATCTACTTTGCCCGCCACTTCGGGGCTGACCTTCTTGGAATGCGAAGACATAGTGTGTTGTGTGTGTTGTGTTGTGTGTGGAGTATGTGCTTGAATTTGCTGTTCAACTACTGTATAACCACCCATTAATACCAACACAATGCTGACACAATTGAATGTACATATGCGATCCCCAATAAAGGTTAAGTCGTTGGACGTGAGCGAGTGGCACACAGCGTACCAACCAACGCCCAGAAACCAGAAACCAGAAACCGAAACCGAAACCGAAACCAGAAACCGAAACCAGAAACCAAAAACACAGAGGCCACCGGGAACAAGGAGCCGAAAACTGAGGGCCGACAGACGGCCCAGCACAACGCTGGGCGCCCTTCTGCGGGCAACTAGAAGCGATACCGAAGCGGTGAGCACCGGCACCCGCACTCGCACAGACGCGTCTGCAAGGAGAAGGGAGAAGTGAGACGGCGGACGACACACAGGACGGAGCGCAGAGGGACGAAGAGGGGCGAAACTGGACGACCGGCTATTTTGTCACTTTGGACGGGGATGTACTACACGTGAAATACACGTGACCACAAATAAACACGTGACCACAAATAAACACGTGACCACAAATAAACACGTGACCACAAATAAACACGTGACCCCAGATAAAAATTATTCCAATTAGCCGCCAAGGAAAGAAGGGAAAAACCTTCGAAAATACGGAGAAAAATGAGGAAAAACTGCCTGCTTTTATATGTTTTGGAATTGGGACACCCCTATTTGCCACCCAGATTTTCATTCTATTTATACATTATTATAGATTATTATACCTTATTATACCTTATTTATACAATATTCATATCTCAATTCTTCTAACTATTCTAACAACATTTTCTACAGTCTTATTTCGTTATTAAATCGCAATACCACATATCACAAAGACATTACACCATTCTTATGCTAGGTAACCGCTGTATAAATAGCACATCCCTTCGTTCTGCAGCGAGTGTGCAAGTATAACTATCTGGTTATGACTATTTGGTCGCCCCTAGGGCGTTACGCGAGAGTCACTGTGCCACCCAACTCTAACAGTACTGCACTACCCTACATGGAGAGATATCCAAATCTGTATTGGTTGAGGTGTTAAAGTAATGCACCGATCACTCTATCTGTACCGTTCGTTACACCACCGTTTATTTAGAAAACATCTATCCAGATGTTTGATGCCGAATATTTCATGCTTTACCACTTTAAACAGCACAGAAACCATGCTGATAAAAGGGTAATGTTTGCCCAATCTTCAAGAACATTTTACACCAGCTATTTTCAACCGCGATACTTTACAATGGTATAGTACGCCTAACTCTGCTATCTTCATTATGAAAATACCAATATTGTACACTCCCTTGGTACTTTCACCCAATAAAGAGTAAATACATTACAATCGATGTGGTGAATAAAATAAGAACCCAATCTACACTGACGACACTGCCTTACATGTAGGCATTCACAGTACAACTGCCACAGCAGACTGTTGCAACACAACATCCCGCCATCACCATAACACCTATACGTTTATGATATACCGCCCATCTCTACAAAAACACCCAGTACCAGCGCCCCATCGGATACGTCAAACTGCTCTAAAAACAGCCACTTTATCCCTTCTCATCATTTATTGCGGCGACTGCGCCCGACTTCGCCTCGCTTCCTTAGACCAGGCCGCACAGATAACAAGGAAGAACTTCAGCGAGAGCCCCCCAGCAATGTGCAAATCTCTCGGCGCTGTTGACATATAAGAGCAGCGATGGACCCTGGTTCGCACAGAGACAATACACCTGCATCTTGCATCGTGGAAGAATAACAACAAGAAGAAAGAGTACAACGACGAGAAGTAAGAGTGCAACTAATAGCACAACAACATACAATAATACACACTTACAACACTTTCAAGTGCACAGTTCGTCCGCTACTCCCTCCCGCTCCCCCCTCAGACGATAACTAAACTCTCACCTTAACAGTTCGTTTCTACTCATTTTCACATTCACACATGTCCTTTCCTAAACCTGGCAACGGATGGTTTATCCTGCCCTGGATTGCATTCATCCCCTGGTACGGTATGCTGATAGCCATGCTTATCTGCTGGGGTGTCCAGGGAAGACCCATCTACGACTTCATGGACGAATATTCCAACCCCATTTACATCTCTGATATCGGTGCAACGAACCTACGGCCCCTTTTCATCGCTTGTTCTGCATGGGAGGGCCTCGGATACTGTCTCACAGTGCTAGCGGAGTACTGGCAGCGCGGTGGGACCATCCCAGTCTTACAGAGCAGACCAGCTTTCCGCATGGCTCCCTGGTTCACACAGCACGAGCGTAACCTGATCATATCAGCGTGCTGTCTGGGAATTATCGGAGAGCTGGGCTTGCTGTTCTGTACCATTTTCTCTACAAAGAACTACCCACACGTCCACACAGCTATGGTCTGCGTTTTTGTAGTACTGCTGTTCCTATCGGTGTGCTGCCTCACGGCCGAATACGCACTTTTGGGGAGACACTACGCTCTGATCCACCCCTTGGCTACTGGTACCGAAGGTATACGTTTCGACGACCTGCGCTGGAACGAATGGCCAGGAAAGAAATGGAACAAATATACAATCAGTGCAGTCTGCAAGTTCGTCTGGCTGGTGTTGGCTGTGGTATGGGCTATTTGCTTCGCCGCTATTAAACACAAGTCTCGCAGTGCTGATTTCGAGTGGTTACTGGCCTTCTGGTTCGGTGTGCTGTTCATTATCTTGTCGGTGGACTGGTACTTCGGCGGTCGCTTCAAGGTGTCCCGTTACTTCCACCAGATCAACGATTACAGAGGTTACTACAAGTACGACGAGATGCGGGCAGTGGCCAATAATCAGCAACTAGACTCAGGTATGGGAGACTACAACCTGGACTTGCAGACATCCGAGTCGTTCCCAAAGGAAGATGAGCAAACTACTGCCTAGCACTCACACATATATACATAGCACTATATACTACCCCCGCTTAACTCACTAATATTTTACATTACATTAAAGAATACATATTACAATATTTTAAAAGACCTCTTTGAGATAACCGTCAGTGGCTGCAGCGGCCGTAGTCTCACCGTTTATTTGGATATCGTCGTCGTCGTCATCATCATTACCGAGGGAAGTAGGAGAGATGGTATCTCCATGGATACTTGCAACAGTGTCGTTTACCACATCAGTTTCAACAATAGAGCCTTGCGAAAATCCACTGAAAGAGGGGGCAAGAGCATTGTCAGCTGGAGTAGTAGTAGTAGTTGCTGCAGGAGCAGTGGTTGCTGCTGGAGCGGCAGTTGAAGTTACAGCAGGTGCTGGAGAACTCACTTGAGCCACTTTCTCCTCTTGTTGATGCTTCATCTTGGCATCATGAGCAGAGCGTGAACCGATGAAAAGGTTTCCCAGGCCGAACTTACCGGAACGTCTGCTACCGTTGGTAGTTGATTTTGTAAGGACAGGAGAAGCCACAGAAGTAGCAGTGGCTACTGCGGTTGGCTCAACAGCTTTTGATAAAACTCGCTCAACTGGCTTAGATACAACAGACTCAATCGATTTGGCTGCGCCTGAAATACTTTCCAACGGGTTTGAAATAGGGGCAGTACCCTGACCTATTGCTGCCACGTTGGCAGCGGTAGCTGCCGCTGCTGCAGTACCTGTCAATTGTACCTTACTGACAACGTCCTCAGCGTCTGCCACTGGCTTAGGAGCATTCTTACTCAAGAACTCTCCCGATGTCATGCCAATCAACGCCTTGACCTTGTCCTCGTCAAGCTCGGCATCGCCGTTTAATTCGGCGGACTCTTTCATAACATCCAGAAGGGTCAAACGCTGCTTCTGTAAGGCGATCTCCGCCTTGTTCAGTTCGCTTCTGCGCTCGTTGATAGCGGCGTCAATCTCTAACTGCTTCAACTCCAGCTCCTTTGCAGACAATTCAGCACTCTCCTTAGCGTGCTTTGCCTTCAAAGCGATACTATTGTCCACAGTGTCAGCAAGTGCCTCCCTATCCTGGTCTAGTTGACCCTGGGCCTCAACATCGCGGGCCTCACGCTCGCGCTGTGCCTCCAAGTCGTGGTTGTACTGCTCGATATTTTCCTTGTGTTTGTCAATCTGGGTGTTCAAGAAAGTAATACGGCCGTTGAGAGCATCGTACTCCGTTGCCAACCTGTCGTTGTCGTCCTGGGCGCGCTGCAAGTCAATCAAGTATGGTTGCAACAACTGTTTCTGTTCGGTAAGAGCATCGGTGATATCGGTGGCCCTTGTATCATTCCACGAGGCGAGCTCCTTGTCTGCGAAATCCTGCTGCAGATCAAGCTTCATCTCCATCTCGAGTTTCAGATCCTCAAACATTTGTCTGGTCTGTGCCAAGTCGTCACTGTGCTTGGCCAACTCGGCGTCCATTCTCGTGTTCATCTCTGAGTAACGGGTCTGTGCCTGTTGTTGTGCATCGGTACGAGCCTTGAGGACACGGGCGTCTGAGTCAGCCAGATACCTGGTGTCATTAGCCAATTTTTCTGTCTGCAACACATTCCATGCACGTACCGCCTTCTGCAGAGCCTGCTGTCTCTCTGCAATGTCGACGTCAGCGGCACGCTGGGCATCCGCCCTCTCGGTGATTTCTCCCAGGACTGGATTCAACAGGTTTTGGGAGATCTGCTGAATATCATCGGGGGACAGCCACAGACCACCACCCATGTTGATTTTGTTGTTGTAAGTAGCAGCAACCTGGCGCTTCTGGGTCAGGTTCTTCTGGGCGATGGAAACTGCTGTACGGTTGTAATGGTCGTTCGCGAACAGCTGTCTTCCGTAATCCTCCTTTTCGATTTTCTGGATCTCCTTGTCGACATTAGCGCGGGCCTTGGCCAGCACCTTGGTCGAGGTAAGCTGCTTCAAGTACAAAGCCTGCTTCTCCTGAGACTTCTGAATCTCGTCGTCGACAGGGGTACGTGTGTCGAAATCACGCACAGCGTAAGCAGCACTCATCGCCTCGGTACTCACGGCACCGCTTTTCCCTACCTTCTTGCTCTTTGCCTGGTGTTTTGGCTCCACACCAGTCGCAGCAACCCCCGTGCCTGTCTTTGACATAATGACATTCATCATGTCCTTAGACAGCACGAACTGGTTATTCTTGGCGGCATCGGTCTTGATACCGTAGGAGAAGTTCTTGGCGTGTGGCTGCGTCCTCTCCTTCACTCTAGAATGAGCACGTGATTCGGCACCCTTCAGCACCTTGGACAGGTTCATCTGCTTCACTGGCGAGACCACAGGCTCTGGGACATGGTTCTGTTGCTCCTGCAGGTGCTTCAACACCGTGTTAGCACCGCCGAGGGAGTATGCCCTGTCCTGGGCGTGCGAGTAGCTCAAACCAAGCGACTCATCCCTGTTGGAAGTAAGTGAAAACGCCTTGGAGGCAGCCGCGGTAGCCTTGGCACGGGGCACCGGCTCCTTGTACACTCGAGGAGTAGCCAGAGCAGCCGACGAGTGCGAACTGGACCTGGACCGGGTCCCCTTGGCCACGGCGTGGGCAGCTTTGGTAGCATTAGGGTCCAATAAACGTTTATACGCCTCTACCGTCTGCTGCGACGAGTGTGCCAGCACCGCTGCGGAGTCAGAGGCTCTTGCTGCGTCCGGAACACCAACCGAATGGGTGTTAGCTGGCGATTGGTACACTCCGTACTTCATCTTCGCCCGGTACATCGCCTCACGGCTGAGTGGTTTCTGCTGCTGTTTCTGCTGTTTCTTCTCTTTTTTCTTGCCCTGAGTTGGGGCATTGTCCTTGACTGCTGATACTAGCGACATGGTCTATAGTGTCCTTTGTTTGCTGTCAATGGGTTGTTGGGATGCTGATGTTGAACAGCAGTTTGCCACCCGAAATACCCTTAAATTGCCCATCTCAGTTTTATACAAGGGCGAACCCCGTGGCAACGGCCCCTTGATTTTCCGGCCGGGGAATGCTGGTGTCTGGGTGTTCTGGTGGTGTCTGGGTGTGGAGATCCGGCTGTTGAGGGGTGTTCTGAGGGTAATGTGGGTGTGTGGGGGAGGTGTGATGTGTGTGGGGGTGCTGGGTGTGTTTTGCTGTGTGGGTTTCCTTTTTTCTGGGTTTAGTTTGGGTTATTGGGCGTGGAGTAGAGGTTGGCCGGGGCTGGAGGTGGGTGTGGGGAGTTGTGCGAGGGGGTGTGTAGGGGTGTGTAGGGGAAGTACGTAGGGGAAGTACGTAGGGGATGTATATGTAGAGAGTTGTACTACAATTGCAAGGAAAGAGATGGCTCTCGATTAATAGGCACGGCTGTGACGCGGTGCACGATGCGCAATGCTTTTACACGCATATGACACGTTGTATATACCATTATACATAATTTAATTGTTATTACCAGCTGTGCTAATTATTGAAAAAATATCTTATACATACACTTATCCCGACATTGTAGCTTACCATTTAATACACAATATTCTGTATTTCAAGTGATGGAAACACCGAACATGCCAGTCACAAGACCCATCAAACCGAAAACAAACCACACACATAACATATATGAATGTACTCATCTGTGAACTCTCTTGCAAGCACACAAACACCCACACCCACACGTCTCGCACAGATACAACTGTCTCTGGTTATACTCCTCAAATATCACTTTCAACGAAAATTCGGTATATATTTCCCTGTTAGGAAATACGTCAACAAGGCCCAATAAGGAAGTTTGCCAATTTCACTCGCAGGACACCTCAATCCATCCAGCTAGTGCCCTTGTTCCAACGCATCGGAGGATCCGGAGGGTCTCCTCGCATTGGCCACCTTGTAATTACCCTTCCCCTTTAGTATATATCATACGATATTGCTGTTTCGACCTTGCTTATTTAACACAGGTACGCAAATAATAATTATAATAAAATAGTGCAAAAATACAATAATATATTATACAATTGCACGATGAGCTACGACTACGAAAGTTGTTTCTGGGATCCCAAGGACGAAGGTGTGAATGTGCTGCTAACACATGTCCAGGCGGGGATATACGCCAGCGGTACCGTTGAACGGTTCTTTAAGCTGCGTTCGGAGCTGGAAAAGGATTATGCTAGGAGACTGGGAGCTATTAATGACAGGCTTGCCAAGGAACTGCAACAGGCCCCAGAGTACGGTGAGATGGGGGGAGCGTTGCATGAGTTGCTGGAGACGGAGAGGGCAAGGGCTCACTCTCATTCGAAGCAGAGTGAAGTGATATACAGGCAGGCATACAGCAATACCAAGCTGTTTGGGGGAGAGTTGCAGGCTCGGTACACCACTGTCAGTGGTAAAGTCGAGAAGCTGCGCCAGGACAAGCTGGGCAAACGCAAGGGATGCGAGGAGCTGAGTGCACGTTTGGATAGTGCGGGTGTAAAGGCCCGGGACCTACGGTTAAACCAGAACAACATTATTGGGTCCAAGCGGGTCGAGCAGAACGAGCGCGAGCTTGCTAAATGGGAGAGCAACGAGAGGGAGATACAGTTGCAACTAAATGTTCTAAAACAGGAATATAGGGCATCACAGCGGTACTGGTTGCATGAGTGGGCTGGCGTGACTTCCCAACTGCAAGAAATGGAGAACCAGCGCATTCAGTTCTTGCAAGCAAGACTGCAGGAATACATAAGCGCTGCTACAGAGACTAGTCTGCTTGAACAGACAAAACTGGACCTCCTAAACAGCAGACTCGGTACTTTTACCCCAATGGATGACATTTCGAAGTTTTCTAGTGAGTATGGTACGGGGAGGTTGAGGGAGAAACACAGACAGGTCTCAAGGAACATGCCAAGATCACCACCACAGCAGGCTGAAGCCCCTCCAATGGACAACAGTGCAGACTACAGATCTTCACGCGTTTCATACAACCACCTCAGTAAAGATCCTTATATGGACAACATAAGGAAATTGTCCTCAAGGCTACAAGGAAGGTCGCACTCTGGAAAGGTACAGACTGAAAACAGTAGTAGCGACACCACATTAAAAGCCTTGGGTAATGCATCCAGTTATAAACCTCGGGAATCTCACAATAGTCCCGACCATTACAGCGCATTGATGGAAAATAGTGAACGTAGACCACTGACCCCACCACCCGAACCAGTTGTACAGGAGAGTAATGCCCAGCATGACCATCACCAGTCTAATTCGACAACTTCTGAATCCTCGTCCAATCCAACTGACTTCACAACACATATTAAGAAACGTGAAAGCATGGAGTCGATGAGCACATCTGTCAGCTCAATGGCTTCTAGCATAGGGGAGGCACAGCGTTTTAGTAAATCGTGGAACTCGTCCACCAGAAAAAGGAAATCGATGAACCACATCAATCAGCTCCTCCACAGTCATGATGCAACGGAACATCACCCTGATGCCAGACAAAGCAGCACAAACACAGTGGTGAATTCACAGCTTGGAAGACCAAAGTCACACATAATCCAAGACACAGCGTCCAAGGATACACGCAGAAAATCAATGGTTCTTGACTCATCAAAAAATCCAATTGAGGATGCATTATATGAGATGGAAAGATTACAGGGGTCTGTACAGGCCAGTTCCGAACAAGGAAGGGTGAAGGATAACGGGTTAATTGTAACGTTGCCACTCGTAACCAGAGGTGGCGAGACGGTTATAAAATACGCAAAGGCCAACTACCCGCTAATGGACAACGGTGCAGATGAACTGGCAAACTTTGAAAAGAATGATTATTTGCTGATTACAGAGATTATCAGTCCTGACTGGTACAGAGGTGAAGTGTATGATAATGAGAGGATTGCCCCAGAGCACAGAGATGGATTAATCCCGTTCAACTTTATTAATATTCTCGGGTAGGTGTTTCAAACATAGCATACGGACAATACAACATTTTAGTCATCATGTAATAATAACGCTGCGTTTATTCTTTTCTTTTCCTCTTCTTTATAATAATAATTAAAATAAATAATTGATGCAACTTTGAATATATGGACGTTTATGTAAAATATTTATGGTGTTGATGAAATGTGTGAGTTTATAATGTGATATGCAAATGGTGTGTAAGTTTATACTGAGATATGCAACTTGTGTGATGTATTAAACAGTAGAAGCGTCTGAACTAGACATCGAATGCTTCTCGCCGTATTCAAGACCCTTCTCAATATCACTAGGGTCTTCCCTTGACTTTTCCTCTTCTAACACCCGCTCCTGTTCAATTTCATCCTTGGCCCATCTCTTTAATATAGGCACAAATACATTTGCCGTGAGAACTTGCTCGCCTTGGTAGAGTACCAGTGGTACTAGAAGTTTCCCAAGATGCTCTTTGTGATCACCATATTGGGAGGTGATCAGGGAGACTCCCAGTGCGGCTGTCTTTGCAGGGCCACAGAACATAATACAGATTGTATCACGTTTGTTATAATAGAATGGTCTGAACAGCTTGTAGGAGTAATAGTACAGTCTGGAGCACTGGCCCTCGACTGGCTCTTCAGGGAATAGTATCGGGATGAAGAAAGGTCGAGACAGCAGATATGCAACGAGTGTGAACAGGAGATACACACCCAGGTTGAAGAAGCAGACAAACACAATGCAGACGTGGGAGACGCTTGTGAACGATTTCTGATAGAACGCGGTTGAAAAGGAGGAAAACATAATCAACAGCAGCATGTACGATCCGATTTTGATATTATAGCGCTTCAGGAAGTCCAAGTAGTACTTGGTAGCCCTGGGAAATATGTTCTGGATGCACTGACCGACA